>VKKT01000415.1:408757-431407 GCA_008038995.1 Haliotis laevigata
GTACAAAATATTGCACTTTTGATTTGCGATTATATGCTTATTATATTGTTTATATCTTTTTGCATAATCAGAAATGTATATCATATGTCATGAATAAGTGATAATTGTGTTTTAATTATGTTTGATTTTTTGGTTGCATGTGACCTTTAAGTGAATGAAAATTGAAACACCATTTTAATGTGACCTCATCATTTGCAGAAGACAATCTTCAGCAGGAGAAGAAAAATATCTTGTCATGGTGTCTCAATTACCATTGTTACAGCAAATATTGTCATCACATGATCTTGAGTACAAAAATGTCACAAAACTCACTGTTAAGCAAAATTTTGTCGGCCTATTAGGCTCAGGTAATATTATCATGTTTTAAATACCAATAAAAATTAAGCTAGAATGCAAGTTCGGTAAGCATGGTAAGTCGACTAAAACATTTTTGGCACAGACTGTATCATGGCAACAGTTTGATATATATGACAGTTATAACCATATCATGTATATAAGATGTAAGACATGTAATATATTACACAGTATATAAGCTATCATATAATAAATCAGTACACATGATGTAAATATGGAATAAATCACTGAAGTACCTGAGAATGTTGATAAGTTGTTATCATGACATGGGAACTGATACTGAAGTCATGTGCAGTATTGGCAGATCTTTTATGAGTATCCTTTACAAAATGTTAGGCATATTTCCAGGATCTAAATATGACTCAGTCATTTTACAAAGTAGGGTTGCTACCATGCATTCGCATATTTCAGTGAATTGAACCAAATCCCTTCATGAATTCAATTTGTTATTCGAGATCACTAGAATTGAATATTCATGAATTTGTTTAAAATGGAGTGTTTTACTTGAATTTGGGTTGTATTTTTCAAACCGACATATGCAAAGTGGAACATATCCAAGACAGGCAGGATAACAGTAAACACTCTTATATATTTAATTTGAAAGTAATGTTCTCATTGGTCATTGTCGTGGAAAATTAGCAAGTCAGCATCGAGGAAATTTGTCAAAGGATATACTTTATTATTGTTTCACTGAACATCATGAATAATCATAACTGCTGACTTCTTATTGTATTTGTTACCTAATATTCATGATATGTATCATATTCTCCTCATAGAGGATTCATTGCATATACCATGACTAATACCATGACTTGTTTTCATTGGCTAATGTACACAGGAATCATCCTATGATCATTGTCTGATAAACTCATGAGTAGTCCTTTGATCATCTGCTTTGAAACACTATATCAAGTATGCATCCAAATAAGAGGGGATATCCAAGTAGATGGCCCACTCTTCTTTCATGGTTGCAAAAAAGTGATATTCAGCGAAATTATGAGTAACAACTAAATATTAAAAATGAGGGTTGTCTTATTCAACAAATATTTCCCAATCCAGGACTAGTGGAAACATGCCTGGATCGATATGTTTAGCTATTGAAACTCCTTATGAAAGCCATTGAATATGAATATGAATCACAGAAAACTCACCACTCTTAGCATAACTGACACTGATGCTTACAAAAAATAGTTTGTTTGTTTTCTTGTATGATAAGGACAAATTTTATCAAGTTTATGGATGAGCAACTTTTTTATTCAGGTGATGCCACTTCTCAATTATCTTCTTGTTTTTTGTTATTTATATACTGTATATATAAACCTGTTTTCCACCTGATTCATACCTGCTTAACAATGACACAAGATTCCGTATCGAAACGTCACATCACCTGAATAAAGAAGTTGCTCATCCATAAAATATCTGACTCTGCAACTTTTAAAAAATGCCACTCAAAAGAAGTTGGTCTCTTGTATTTTCCATTGACTTTAATAACCAAGAGGTGCAATGCTACATAAAAGTTCCCTGTGACACAGAAAACTTCCTCAGACTTTTATCAATCATGCTTATGATGTTTATACCGAAAAGATTCTGGTAAATTCTAGGGTTGTAACAACACAGCCCCTAATGTGTAGCTGATGATATAATATGATATAATATTTATTGCAGTCCAATTACATGGAAATTTCTTGACTACCGGTATGTATATTTCAGAGGAAGTTCCAAAACAAAAGCTTGCTGTAAATGTGTCATTATCATCACATTAAAAATACAGATGCACTGTTGCATTGTTTCACCATTGGCAACTTTTCTCACGAATTAAGATAAACAAAACAAGCAATGGTGAAGTCTGACCACATTGATTTATATTCACCTGCCATTATGTTTACTGGTGTTCGTCTACAAACATTCACTTACGTCCTTATATTAGCATCCTTTACCATATTCTCATCAAGAGGCACCCCTTTCACGAAGCCATAAGCCATGCCGTTGGTGAAGGTGCAGTAGAGGGGTGGGGAACATCCTGCCCCGCTCAGCAGGATGAAGGTATCCTTCTCTGCCTGCCTGTCAATGATCAACTCTGTCTTCTCCCCATAGATCCGTACGAGAACCATGTCATCTCTGTTGTCTGGCTGGTATCCTCCGACAAGAGCATTGGTAATTCCCTCTGTGAAGAGCTGTAAATACACAGTAACCATAGGCTCAGACTGTGGTGCGTTTCAACATTATGTTGTAATATGTGTATAGTGTGTGTGCATGCACATGTGTGTCTGTGTGTGCATGTGCACACTTGACCATGTCAGTGTGTATGTGTACAAAGGGTTTTATGTGAAGGATCAAAACCAACTCCAGTGTTTTGATCCAACTTATGAACCAACAGAAGATATACTTTAGATATAATTTTAATATTTGGTATGTACTGTTGAAATCAACTGGGATGTGCCTGGCAGTCGATACCTTGCCTTTACATACAATGCATGTGCACTGCACGTGCTACTCATGTCCTGCACACGCACTGCTTGCACTACCCATCTTTGTGAGGAACATTGACAAACAATCACTTACTTCATGGAGATCCTTCATAGCCTAGTGGATAAAACTGCCAAGGTAGTAAGCGATGGGTTGCAGGTTCGAAACCAGGCATCGGCACAATAAATTGGAAGTTTCAATTATGTAATATTTTACAATCTAATTCAAAACTTGTGTAAGTAAAATCATTCAAAGTCAAGGGCTATTCCTCAGAAAATCCCCGGGACACAGGCAATTCTGTAGAAAATCCCGGGGATTTCTTGGTGAATGCTAGCAAAACTGCCTGTAGAGGTTTACTTGATAAAAGGAAAACCTGACAAGACAATAGAGTGATGTCACTGGAGTGATGCACAAATGTGCATCCAGTACACACAAAACCCCCAAATACCAAGTCCGGAGAAACATACAAAAATACCTACAGCACATCAAGAGTAGTTATCTGTGTATGTTATTTCACCCATCAGGCATGACCACTTGCCACATGACCACTGATTTATTCCAGGTTCTGCAGTCATTATCTGAACATACAGTACACAACACCATTTCAATACTTTACAGGACACTCATGTTACCAGCAAGGACCTGTAAGATGTACTGACGGGGTCCCCTGGACCTGCACTTTTGTAAGTCAAGGTAAAACCCTGTGCGCACGCATATGTGCTTGCGTGAGGGCATCATGTGCATGTTGTGACATGGGGGAAAATATGTACATGTGAAGTGTTTTATCACAAAGGAAGCCTAACAGAACTTGTGGTAGAGTACTGCATTAAATGAAATTTTACAGTAACAACTTTCTGTGTTACATTTTAAGCACCTATCAACTATCATGCACTGATCACACTCTCAAAATCACTAAGGAATATTCAATCACAAAGAATATTTAGAAGGCATTGCATGTTCTACGTAATTCAGAGTTCTTTGGTTAAAAATCCATTATTAATTATCTGTTATTATTAATAACTTTCAACCAGAGTGATCAAAACAGAGTAAAATATGTATAGACTTTTATATTTTACATGAGTTTCCTAAAGACACGATGATAGTGTGATCGTGTGATCTGCGATAAACATATGATGAAAATGCCTGATTATCACACCAGATTTGTGGGAGTTGACATGTGTGTAGAATGTAAGACAGAAATTTACAGTATTTTGTGGAAACTTTTTCTCACTCAATATGCTTCAGTTAATTGACCAATAATGCGGGAAATAATACAACAGACATGATATATATGATAAACGTTCATGTGACAACATTTTTAAGTGGGCTTAGGAGACACAAATAAATCATAATAATTATTTCATGCTATGTTTTATTATAGTTATGTATAAGGGGAGTAACCTGGGTTTATGATCCTATAACTGCAGAGGTCAAATCTATAAAAATTTGGTTCTCCGAGGGAAATGGTAATATACTTCAGGGTCTTTGCATTAAAAGAAAATAGAAGCTGAAATCCATCTGTCAGCTCTATCTTCATTTATCTTACAGTTTCTAAAGCCTCTTGAGGTATGAGAGTCCAGCTGTTCAACATACTGCCATGTTAAACTACTGAAGACAGATAGGATATATTTTAAAGGATTGCTGAAATATTCAGCGTTTGTTTCTGTACATATATAGCAATACTGCTCCTTTTAATTAATTTGTAAACATGCATGTTGCAGATACAGCAAACGGATAACACAGAAGTTTGAGTGTTATTTCCAAATTCCAGTGTTTCACATAGACTTTGCTACCTGAGAGTATTCTTTGACACTATATTTGGTATTAAAAGAAAAATGTAAACTGAAGGATGGGTATGTGCTTGCAGTCTGATATCAAAGGAATCCTGCACTGGCATTATAAAAGATACGATGTCCTGATGCAGTGAGTTAGTGAGTTTAGTTTTACGCCACACTCAGCAATAATCAAGCTATGTGGCAGTAGGTAAATAATCGAGTCTGGACCAAACAATCAAGTGATCAACAGCATGAGTATCGATCTACGCAACTGAGAACCGATGACATATGTCAACCAAGTCAGCAAGCCTGACCAACCAATCCCGTTAGTCGCCTCTTACGGCAAGCATGGGTTTTACATCTATTACACTATATATATAATACTAACTCAGCTTCCTTACATAAGTCCCTGATTTCTCATACATTTCACAAGGAAGTAACAAATGGTTGTTGTTAAAAATCCCAAGTGTATTGGTGAAATCAAGCAAAATAAAATCAGGTGTGAAATTGAACACTGTACTACTAAAACAGCACTTGTTTGAAAGGTAGGCACAGCAAAGATAAGATTTTACACTGTGTATCGTTTTCTCATATTGTGAGGGATCCATTTATCTGTTCAATGCATACACTTTTTCATTAGTTTTATTTTAGGATATGGATGGGAAGAGTATTGTAGCAAGAAACAGGGATATGAAACTGGATGTATTTCAGTGATTTGGTACATTCAACACAATTTATCATAGTTTCTGTCAAGCATGACATCATGACTGACACAAACGCAGGTACAATGTTAATGGTACTTCGATCCT
Source organism: Haliotis laevigata (assembly GCA_008038995.1). Classification (NCBI taxonomy): domain Eukaryota; kingdom Metazoa; phylum Mollusca; class Gastropoda; order Lepetellida; family Haliotidae; genus Haliotis; species Haliotis laevigata. Next base: position 414,162 of record VKKT01000415.1, read on the forward strand.
CATTTCTGACTATTTCCCTTGATCACAATGAAACAAAACTAAAAAAAAAATGCAGATTGTCTGAATGATTAGTTAAATGTTACATTCATGCTTATACATTCCCTGAATCAACTAAAATCTCTTTCCTAATATCCGCATACTAGTGTTAGTGAACAGACATATGATGTCATATGTATGTCAACATTGTTATACATATCTGGTACATTATTGAGGTGAGGTTTTTGTAGGAAAATACACAATTATAATGCATAATTCATGATTTGTAGGGCGGTCGGGTAGCCTAGTAGTTAGATTCCCCACATGAATACAATGTGTCGAGACCAAATCTGAGGTCCTTTGCTGTGATCTTGCTAAAAACTGTATAAAACTAAGTCATTCACTCAAGATTTGCACACACCTTTTCACCCGATAAATGTCACTATTTAGATATTTTGCTTTGGGACGAAATAGGACACCAGTCTAAATCCATTTGCCAATTAAGCTATAATCTAAAGGGGTGTGACACTACCCTGTTTACCTCGGAAAACAAAGGTCTCATTATGGCATATCATTTCAACATTTATACTGATTGCATACTTTCTATGTGAGAAAAAATAATGTATAGCATCAAATACTGATATTAACTAACTGTTAACTGTTTCACATTAAAATGATGAGAAAAAATCCTGTACACTTCCCCTATAAACTTTTTCCAGTGATGAAAATAAAAATACGAAACAGCAGATATGATTGGGTACAGGGTATTCAAAGGCATGTGCTGAATTGACATTTACCTGACCATTCCCGATCATCGTTCTCATATGGAGACAAACGAAATATAACCTAGCTACCAGGAAGGGCGAAAACTTGCACAGAAGTTGATTATATTCCACTGATCCACACTGGGGTCGGCTGACCTTATCCCGTTGACATATTTTGTAAGGGAATACAGATGGGGAGTACTGCACTTTACCGGGCGCACTTTTTCAGATTAATTAACGCTGCTGGGTTTCCCTAACCCTAAGGATCGTAAAGGGTGCCTAACCCTAACCCTAAGGATCGTAAAGGGTGCCATACCCCAACCCTAAGGATCGTAGAGGGACCAGCGAGGGCTGCGCCCGGTAAAGTGCATTCATGTAGATTTTATTACCACTAAGTATCTGGTTGCACTTCACAACACATTTATATCACCATTAGCTTTGTATATCACGGAACTTTTTATCATATGGGCGATAATTGAAAGGGTTAATCTCCCGATTAGATTTTGACGATCGAGGCTCAACCACAGGCAAAAGTAACAAATCATTGCAGCAAATGATGATCGAATTTATGTATAAATTAGCTGAAGCAATAGTTGAGACAACAAACATTGGAAACAACAAGGTTTCTCCGTGATGTGAAGCCCATCAATCTTGAGCCACTCGCCGAACTATCCCCATCAGCGACTGTTGTAAACACCTGAATCTTATCATTACCTTAAATTTAAGACTATGTATGTCCCATGCAGGTTTAACACGTTTGATAATTTCTCTCGCTCCATCCTGGATCTTTGTTGTGTCCACGGAAATCTCGTAGTGAGGAATAGAGGCAGCCATGTTGGGAGCTGTCTGCTTCGTCAGTGTCGCCTGACAATCGGAACGTTCCAGTGAACTCCGAGCGAACTTCGCGGTGTGACCGAAGGCAGCCTTGCTCAAGGTTCGTGGGTGTGTTGTACTTGTAACTCTATCCGTATAATATAGTAGTTGAGTCTACATAAACGAAGATCTAAAGTAAGGTCGCCAGTTTCCATATCAACAAGTTGTTCTTTTTCTCTATATAATCTTGAAATCATTATTGCAAATAATATTTATTGCTATGCATGTTTATGCAAATCTAGAATGAATATAGTCAATAAGCTCAAAACAAATTGAAATTGTTTGAAATGAACCTGAACACTTGATACTGCTCCTCAAATCTGTTTCACCACGGACTAATACCATATTATCGATAAAGCCGCGTGTGCAGCTCACCGAAGATGGATTCAGAGTGCGTCACTAATATAAACATGTGGTACTTATTTACGCACACTCTGTTGTAGAACATTGATATGAACAGAAAGGTGTAAACGCTTTCATACTTCTAGAAGGGCAGTAATCCCAGCTTATCTGATGGAAGATTAAACCATTGACTTCAGAAAAACAACAAAATGAAGGCAATATGTTACAACACATGATGAGATAGTGCCTGATATCGCTGTCTGTAAAGGCCCCTTGAAATCTACCGAGGTGTTTGACATCAGTGTCTCGTGTATCCCACAACTGCCTGGGTGTCACCCTCCACTCTTCTCATGTCACCAGGGAGATTGCGGATACGTTCTCGAGGCAATTGCCGCCACTCCTGAAGCAATGCTGCCTCCAATCCAACCATATTTTGTATATGACGGACCCTTGCCTGCCAATGATGACCAAGAGTGTCCCAGATGTGCTCGATGGTGGTCAGATCAGGGCTTCTTGCAGGTCAATCGACAGTCTCAATATCTAGCATGTCTCTGAACATAGGTTAAATGGGTGTTATCACTGCATCAAATATTTTTACAGGGTCAGAGCAACATATATTTCGGCATGTTCTTTGAAAATAATTAACAGAGTGTATTGCCTCCCTGGCTTGTGCTGCTGGACAGGTTTCAGCTTTAGACCAAACATCTCACCCAAATACTTCAAGAGTGAAACAGTTTCAGTTTGTTCCCCGTTAAAATACCATTTCTGATAAGAGCGTATAGAGGACCGCGATTTCTAAACAATAACTTTGGCTTTCGTAAAATTAACTTGCATACCTGATTCCTAACAAAATATCTTTCAAGAACCTTTTTTTCCACTGGTTATATTTATATCTGACATGGCTGAAATATCGTCAGCAAACATTACGACAAACACATGATTAAAAACAGGCGTAATTAGTATCCCCTGTCTACCTTCATCTTCCATCGCTGTACATAAATGAGAGATATAAATTATAAACTTTTTGGGGCTTGAAACTCAGCCCTACAGATTCCACCATTATAGAAGAACGGATTTGATAGACCCTAGGGTGCTCTCACACAAGCTGAAAGTGTATTATACATAGATATGATGATGTTAAGGAAATTCCCGGATAGCCATGCTTTCTCTAAAGATAAATAAGAAAAAATATATAGTTTTTCTGGATAATAGCATGCGTTGAAAAATATGATCTGTTGTGGAATAGTTTTCCCTGAACCCAGTCTAAGACAGATTAATTATATTATCTGTTTCACATCAGTCTTTTATCCTCATTTTTGAGGGGGAGGTGAATATATTAAGCTTACATGGATTCAATTAAAGATATACCTCTATAAATATTTAGTTCGTTTCTGTAACTGGATTTAAACATTGGGCATTTGAATCTTTTACCTCCAGTGGAAGGAAAAAAGCCTTTCTGACAGATTCAGGTGAAGGAAACATTTAGTAATGGCACAGTGAATTGTTTGGACACTTTAAGGAACTTATTTGCGATGCCATCTGATGAAGAGGACATATTGATAATCAAATGATATTGATATTCATATGGATAATAATGAAATGTTTTATATTACTTCTTGCTGAGAGATATAGGTTGTTTTACTGAATGAGTGTTCCTTATAACAGACGAGAGATGGTGAACATGTTCATCAATGTAGTGCTGGCTTTTCAGGGGAAAAATGATTTAGTAATGTGCTCTGTCTACTGCTTGCATGTTTTGTTTGAGATATTGGAAGGTGATCTCTGTTTGATATTTGAGAAAGATCACAATACGATAATCAATGAAACAAGTCACCGAGTGAGTGAATTTAGTGTTACACCATTTTTAGCAACATTCCAGCAATGTCACGAAGGGGGACACCGGACCGGGCTTCACACACTGTACCCATATAGGGGAATCGAACCCGGGTCTTCGGCGTGACGAGCAAACGCTTTATCCACTAGGCTTCCCCATCGCCCCTCAAGTCACCGAAAAAGAGCCAATCCATTAAGCCATCTCTTAGACCACCTGCATGGGATCCCCAGGAAGGTTGGCATCTATAATAAGACTTTATTTAACTCAACTAGTAGCCACAGGGGCTTGTAACGCTAAAAACTGCCATCAAGGTATGTACTGTCACTAACGGGGTTTAACACTATATAAAAGTGCTAATGCGTTAAGTGTGGAAGTCTTAAATGCGAGGTTCAGCGGGAATTCGGATAAATTGTGTCCCCAAAATGCAACTAACAGTCGCAGGAGGACACGAAATTGAATTGGTTGGTCATGCTTACTGACTTGGGAGGTTGCATATCATTGTGACATGTCATCCAGAAATTCAACCACTGGTTCAGCTGTTGCGGATTCGAGTTTTTACAGGTCACCATGATACTCCAGACTGTGGCGAAAACCACACAAGGAGGTTATATATTGTCAGAGTGGAATTAATACCACTCTGTCCCGACAACAGGTTAACTTTCATGAATTATAGCATCCAGACTGTTTCACGTTGTATAACATGGAAATCTAGCCTGTTCACATGCTTTAATCCACTTGTAACATCTGTGAACTGTGCCTTTGTACGACACTGCATTCCCTGTTACGACATTTATGATCTTAATTGATTATCCCTGGGCCGTGCCTGTCATCACATCAAGACGACATATGCCAATGGACAAAGCTATTGTCCATTCGTTTGTTCAGGGAGACTATATAACGTTGTAGATTATCCCTGGTTTGTCCACCAGTGTCTCTGGAAATCTGAAAATACATATGCTTATAACTGTACGTTTAGTCAGTCTGGTAATCCGGCTGGTTTTGTAAAGACGACCACGATCTGGATGTGCCGCTCGTAGGAAACGCCCTGAGGTTGAAATGGGACCCTTTATTTATGTCTGAGCCTGAAACTCCGCTCATTGCTGTCCTTGTGATTTCTGTGTATTCGGCTCATTGTGTATCTGTAACTATTAAGTAACTACTAGTATTACGTTACGGAACAGCAAAGGCGATGTTGTCCTTGTTTTCCTCAAAGAGTTACTTCTCCCGTCGTCAAATACGCGTTAACAGTATAACTACACTCTAAACCACAAGTGTTCAAGTAGAACAGAATTCTGAATTGGAACGCATAGGCCATATTTAGAACAGGCGTGTTCTGTTTTAGAACACATGTGTTCAAAGTCTGTGAGGTAGGTGTTCTAATTTCAGACCACAATGTGTTATTAGAAAACTGTAATTTCGTAAATGAAATGAATAAAATACTTTTAATATGATCATGAACCTGTTAAGATATTCTAAGACAACGTTGAACATTATACAAGCGGACATTTAAAAAAGATTTTATAGAAATTGATAACAATTTCTGTATTGTAACTTTAAGCTATTCTTCCCAGAAGGAGAATAAAAATACATGTATTTTGCAAGAGGAAAATGATTCCTGAAAATGTTGTAAATAACTGGGTAAAATCTGGTTATATATGGTTTACATGATAAATAACTGAATAAACAACCTCTAAAGTGGACATCAGAACGCATAGTGTTCCTTTACATTTTATAAAATGAACACTTTCGGACGGTATCTGTTCTATAAGATTTGATTAGATATATTTTCGGACGCCGTGTGTTCTGATTAGAAAAGTTGATCTTCTAACAAAGTGACGTCATGATAAGCACGCGCAGTTGTCTCTTCCCAAACGCTACCGAAAGTCGTTTGGGGCCACAGGTCAAAATGAAAATGTGATTCAGCTTATCGAAGACAAAACAAGACTCCATCAAATCCAACAAGACCGCAAAGAGGTCAATAATAGAAGTTAAAAGGGTGAGTGGTATATTAAAATTCATGTATTACATACTTTTATATCCTGTTATGTAAAAAAGATATCATTAAGTAGGTGGTTTCAAAGATTATTTCACAATGTACAAACGTGAATTGCACATTCTTACAAAATGGAACCTGTTTTGTATTGACTAAAACCGTTGGATAAGCGTTTTACGTATTTGTTTGTGGGTGAAATAAAACAGTATTTTCATTCATTGTGTTTCATGATTTAGAGTTCAGTTGAAATTTGAAACCACGTGTATGCAACATCATATCTTTCAAATGAATTATTTAGCGTAAGATTTGTGTTGTTTATTGTGGGATGTTACTGTTCATGAGATAGACGGGGCTCTGAAGACAAAAGCCTCAGAGGGTAAAAGAATCGTCGCTTTCGTCAGAGGTGACGCTCTGGCCTTCCTCCACATCGCTGCCGACACAGGTGTCATGCGAGGTGAATGTCGAGGCATCATGGCCTTGATGTTGAAACTGATGGCGATGTACTACATTTTCAGTTTAAGCTATCTCAAAGCATACACGGTGGTTTTGTAAGTTCAGAGAAATGGGCGAAGTTATCTAATTCTTGCCCGACCCTGAGATATAGGAGCTCTTTTTTCAGTGTTTTCTACAATGATTTGCGACTTTAACTGCATATGCTATGAGATGTGCACGAATGAGTTGTTACAGTTAAAGTTAGCTCCTTCTCCTACACTCCATTTAGCCGTCCGCAGTCTTACAAAAGGATAGTAACAATAACACGTGTTCGTATTCAATATAGGTGTTAATAAAGTTTTGAATCATGTCATATTGTTGTTGTTTTCTATTCGTTCATGTCAGGCTGGTGGAAGTTTGAGAACACTAGTGTTCTGAAACAAGGCTCAGAACACTCAAAGGGCGTTCTAAATCTGTTACAGCTTCCGAGGCGTCCGGGGGTGTTCTGAATTGAACACATACAGAACACACAAAGAGTGTTCTGAAATCTAGAACACGAGCGTTCTGTGAGTGGAACACTAGTGTTCTGACGGCAGAACACATAGTGTATACACCAGAACACTCTGACTGCGTTCTAAATCTGTTATGCAGGAAGGGTGTTCTCATAGTGTTCAGAACTAGAACACTTAGGTTTAGAGTGTAGTTGTAAGCAACATTCTTGAACCAAGTTCCATAAAGACGTTTCAGGCGGATGTTATGTAAACACGTAAATGTGTCTGGTGTAAATGAAACACACTAATGCATTATAATTGAAGTGGCCTTCAACCCAAATTTATTGATCCTGCACTGATACAGGTGGCACGCACATAAAACCAGGGAAGTCGTGATGATTCTGAGGGTTTATATCGGATCAACAAACGAATGTGTTAGAAATGTAGCTGGATTATGGCATGTCAGCGTAGTGTGAGAACGTTAACCTATACGAACACTGACGTGGTGTTAACGATCCGAATACCGGATACCTTCCGCCATCTTTTTAAGCACGCGAGTTTAGGGTTACGTTTAGGGTTAGGGTTAGGGTAAAGTTTAGGGTTAGGGTTAGGGTGACGTGACACTAAACAATATGGCTGGTGGGTATCCGGTATTCTGTTGGTGTACCATCGCGAGGCTCATAATCACGCGAATCGGGGATTGAAAAACCCATGATCACGGGATTTTGGATGACAGACTCATCGACTTTGCGCGTATGCGTGTGCGTGTGCGTGCCTGAAGGTTGGGACTGAAGATGGATTCTGGAAAAAATGATACACTGGTGCTACTTCTGTAAGATGGTAGTGTTTGGCCAGACCTTTCAGAGCACAATCAATAAATATATTTAAAAACAACAACAAAAACACACACAACGTGTACATAAGATTCAAGCGCGTCACTTTTAACATCTTTAACATTTCGGATAATAACATGTGAATCGCTTCTCATATAAACGCTTATGGGGAATCAACCCGGGGTTTTTCATGTGTGGAGACAACTCTTTAATCACTAGGCTAACCAATGGTCCCTCTTCGACTGATGAATATAATCAATATCCGGATGAAAGTATGGTCCTTAAATATTTTATGATTTAGTAAATCGTGCACAGCGAAATAGAATAGATGTCACTGATGTGGTTTTTTCTGGATGTGTGGCCCAGTGGTTAAGCGTTCACTCGTCACTGCGAAGGTCAGGGTTTGATTTTCCATATGGGTAAAATCTGTGAAGCACATTTCTGGTCTCCCCGCCGTCATATCATCCACAATCGGCGTAAAAACCTCCTTAATCAGTATCAACATGCATGTAAAAGACGTTACTTAGCGTTTGCTACATGTTGTCTTAATTTGGAGAACATATGTTTAAATTGACATGCTTTAAATCAACAATGTTACTTTATGAGTGTTGAGTTGCACTTTCTAAATGGCTGCCGTCTACACGAGTATTCAAGCGTTATTGATTACAGGTAACTTCCCAAGCGCATTTGTCGATACTTTCATCATATCGCTTTCATTAAAATGAGCATGCTCCGACATAGCTGCTCCAGCCTATCGTGGTATTTTATGGATATCAACATTCATATGAACAGAGCGACACACGAAAATCAATACTGACGTCACCGCTCGTGCAACAGGTGTCGGCTACCTGTTGCTCACGTGACCGCTGCTGAACAGGCGTAAAGCCAGTATCAAAATAAGCATATATTGAATGTTTTGGGAAATGGCATGGTAAGTAACATGTTGACTCGCAATTGATACTTTTGGGTGTATTAATCATTTTTATAGATTCGACACGTTTTTGTTTATTTCTTTTGTCATGCTGTGGCTTTTAATATTGATGTTACCTGCACATATGCACACGGGCTTCGATGCTGACCTATTTCATGGTGTCGGTATGACATGTCGTCGTACCAGAAACCTTTCCTCAGGAAGATTAGGGAGGTTTTAGGTTTGGTACTTCAATTAATTCTTACTCTGAGTCAGTCTTTAGGCTCAGAGTAATTGTAGATGTTCGAACAGTTCTGGTATGAGTTGTACCATCGTCCAGATCTTGTAAGGTAAGTGCAAACCTCATCGTATCTTCATCAAACAGTCATATAGTACTTAATCTTCAAGGATGTTACAAATATTGAGTGCTCTCTGCGAGAAATACAAGCACTGTTGAAAGGGCTATTTCGTGTGGAGCTAATAGTTTTCTTATTGTAAGTGTGAAATGTATTCTAAAACAAAACCACATGTATACAACCTCATCATATATCTTCATCAAACAGTCGTGTAGTAATCCTCAAGGATGTTACAAATACCGAGAGCTTTCTGCGAGAAATACAAGCAGTGTTGGAAGGGCTATTTCGTGTGGAGCTAATAGTTTTCTTATTGTAAGTGTGAAATGTATTCTAAAGCAAGACCACATGAATACAACATCATCATATATCTTCATCAAACAGTCATATAGTAATCTTCAAGGATGTTACAAATATTGAGAGCTCTGCGAGAAATACAAGCAGTGATGACAGAGTTATTTCGTGTGGAGCTAATAGTTTTGTTATTGTAAGTATGAGATGTATTCTAAATCAAGACCTTCTGTATATTGTTCAAAAGAAGTTAAACACTTCAATTTTAGTAGTTATGTATATAATTATAGTGTGTTCATTTAGCGTAAGAAAATATTGATTTTCGGGTATATTTTTTCATCTTATTTTAATACTGGTTGCCTATCATTCATATTTACAATATTCGTATTCCCAACTGGATAACTCATTTTGTGATTAGCTTTTATAATCTGGTTTCCATCATCCTGGATTATCCACTGTATCATATTTCCATCATATTACTGATAAATATCCTTGACCCATTCGCCAACATAGTATCGTTTTGGAAATGACGTAACGGCTTTTAGTTCTTTTCTCTTGGCATAGCATCTTTATCGCTAATGTCAATAATTTGATTGGAAGGCTATTTTTAGCATCGTGCCGTTGTTATTTTTATCATAATGCAATGGAGATATGACACAGGATAAGCGAAGATGGAATTTCATAATTTAGATTCCACATTTTACGTTGAAGAAATACACGAGCGCTAATTTTGAAGGATTCTGTTGTGTCCTTTCTTCAGAAAGTTGCTATTGGGAATCTTAGCAGCATATTCTGGTATAGATTCTGTGACAGTAATGGCAGCGAATATAGGAGATAAGATGCTTGAAATGATACATGACGTGTATTTACTGCAAGGAATTAACATATAAAAGAAACAGATTTACGTTGTGCAGAAACGTAAGTTGTTGTTATGCTGTGTTTTAAAAGGCTTGTTTTTTGTTGTTGTTTGATGTCGCACTTAGCAATATGTCAGCTGTCTGTACATAGTCGAGTCTGAACAAGGCAACCAGTGATCAACATCGTGACAATCGCTGTTTGCCGCGGGGATCCAATGACATGTCACATAACAAAACACCGAACCTTACCACACAATCTATATGGTAACCTCTTACAACAAACGTGGTGCCTGGTATTTATGTGCTTGTTTTTAAAGGAAAGATAAAAAAAACTCTCGTCAGTGACTGATATATCCCCTGATTTAGCCCCTAATAAAATGTATGCTTGCCGCTTAAGACTAGAGAGTGTTGTCCTACTCTGTGGACAGAGTGAGTCATACTGTCATATTCATTAATCTTGTCCATACATAGCGACTCTTTACTGACCTTATGAACTTGTCGTGTACAAGTAAGTACACACCCATGTTTGACCGTGATTAAAAATGAAACAAACTTTTAAACGGTTAGTCGATTAAAGGATGTATTTCATAAGGGTATCATAGTTGTCTGGAACATCTGTGGCTCAATTATCTAGACAAAAATACCTCAATTATCTAGACAAAAATAACTCAATTATCTAGACAAATAATAACTGAATTATCTAGACAAAAATAACTCAATTATCTAGACAGAAATAACTCAATTATCTAGACAAATAATAACTCAATTATCTGGACAAATAATAACTCAATTATCTAGATAAAAATAGCCCAATTATCTAAATAAAAATGACCCAATTATCTTTGTTGATGTGCATTTTGTATTTTATATTATGCTTCCAACGGGTACGTGTTTGGGGGGAGGGGGCAGATGAAAGTGTGTATATGGAGATAGGGCGGGGTGCACCCATCTCTGTAGTCCGTCTCACATTCCCTGAACTACATTATTTTCCCTACTATATAGCCCTGCCCCCTCCCCTCTCGATGCTCAAGCCCTAAATGAAGCAAGTCTAGATTTCCTGAATCTCCCAATTCACTGGGGCTCCTTTTCAATTCAAATGGGCTTATTTGTCACTATCAACAAATATATATGGTCAGAGACTAAGCGTTAGTCTGTTTTCAGCCTGTTAACGTCAAAGGGGCGGTGGGGTAGCCCAGTAGTTAAAGCGTTCGCTCGTCATGCCAAAGACCCGGGTTCGATTCCGCACATGGGTACAATGTGTGAAGCACATATCTGGTGTGGCCACCATGATATTGCTGGAGTATTGCTGAAAACGACATGAAACTAACTCACTCACTCAGTTAACGTCAAATCCAGTTTTTAGTGTGTATACTCTCTTTAGTCCTGCAGTTAACTGTTTAGCTGAAACATTGCTGACTGCTAAGTTTAAACGGAAGCATTATGAATTAACTGATGGACTGTTATATTTCACTGATGACATTTGTATGCAACTGTTTGAAAATTACTAATACCTGCTAAAGGAACCGAAAAATAGTATTTTTAATGCAGGGGATGCACCAACTTTAACCACCACATAAACATTCCTACCCCAAGCCTCGACACAGTAATGACTATCACAGTGTTATGAACTATGTGTACTGGTGTGACCTGTTGACTGGTATTCTCCCACTATCACGATCAATTAGGAGCCGAATGACTGAATCCGAGCGCCCTTTGACATTTACTTACTCTGGAGGGATCATACGAGGTTGTTATGGTGTTTTCGGAGTGACCATGGTGGGTGATGTTTGGTAGAGACCATGTTGAGTGATGTTGTTTTGGGGGAGATCATGGGGGAGTGATGTTCATTTGTTTAGACAGTGGTGGCTGATGGTGTTTGGGAGAGTGTGTGAGTATGGTTTTTACGCCGCATTTAGCAAAATTCCAGCAATATCAAGGCGGGGGACACCAGAAATTGGCTTCACACATTGTACCAATGTGGAGAATCGAACCCTGGTCTTCGGCATGACGATCCAACGCTTTAACCACTAGGCTACCCCTCCGCCCCTGTTTAGGTGAGAGTCGGTCAGTACTGTTTCGTAGAGACCATGGTGGGTGGAGTTGGGTAGAAACTGTGGTCAGTGATGCTAGTTGGTAGAGGACGCGACTGGGATATATTCTGTCACATGGTTTGCCATGGCGCGGTGACGTGTTTGTCGGTGTGACCCTATTTGGCAGAACCATGATGTAAATGTTCCACACATCATGAGTACAACTGCCAGAGTTCCATTCTCATGCACATTTATAACATCTAATGAGGTTACCAGATGCTTGCAACGAGATGCTTTCCGTGTCAATCTGACATGGCCACAGATAACATTTATGGGCTCTGATATTTTCTTAAGCACGCATATAGAGCAGCAGCGTTAATTCCTTCTTTTAAGAAAAGCATGATATGAATAGCTAAATGAAAATAATAATAATATTTAATATTTTCTAGGCTCATACTTTCTAACGTCTTGAAACGAAAACGTTCCAAACTATGTCAGTGTAAGTCAAAATATTAATTGTTGTTTTAAGTTATAGATGGTTGGATACTTTACTTGGCTGAAAACAGCCTAACACTTGGGTTCGAAACCGCAACTCCGGTAACTGTATCAAATATACTGAGAGAAACAAATGAAGGATCACAGGAAAATTCAATCGGTCCTTTAATATTTACCGGTTTTTATCACCAGCTTAAAAAAGCGCTGTGGTGATGAAAACTGGAAAATATTAAAGGAACCCTTGAATTGTCCTGTGATCCTTTATTTGTTTTTCTCAGTATATATCTATATTGAATAACTATTTTCGTTTGTTTCATTTTTAGCACCCATCAAACATGAGTGCAAATTATTTTCTCCTCCGGTTTATGCGTACAAATTACAAAAGAGTAACGTAATGAAGGACAAGACGTGTTGCTTGCTTCAGTATATACATGTGTAAACATGGTATGTTGATTACTGCATGATAAAAACGAAGGGAACAAGACTGACTGGAAAGGCTTAATGTGTTTAATAGCATTTCCCTCTCTCAGTTGTATCCCAATTGCTGTCTCGTCCAGACTCGATTATATACGGACCGACGACATATAGCTGGAATATTGCTGAGTGTGGCGTTAAACAACAAACAAACCCTACAGGTCGGACGATGATCACTGGATTGTCTGGTCCAGGCCCGATTATTTACACACCGCCGCCATGTTCTGACTGCGGCGTTAAACAACAAACATCTAAACTTATGAATAGATCTGATTTTAATGCAGCGTAAGAGAATTGATTGTTTGCACTGACCATACGTTCGTTATCAAACACAATGGTTTCACTTCCGTGAAGTTTCCTTCCTTCTATTATATATATACCTACGGTGACTTCATCCTATTGTTCTCACGCGGGTTTTTCTCCGTTTACAAAGCGTTTGGCTTAATTTTTTAAGTCGGGAGCGACTTTGATTATACGTACGGAGTTTTTACTTCCCGAGTATGACCTAACTTGAACTTTTTCTTTATAAATAAACTGATGTACAAAAGAATTTACACACTGCCATACATTAACATTAACTTACGACTATCTTAGCGCTAAGAGAGCTTCGAAAATCTAGGCCCTGGTGTTTTGAGTTAGGCAAGTGAGTTCGTTCAAAACTGCCCCTGTCCACCCAGCAGAAAATGGGTACCCGGTCATGCGAAGATGTGACTATTAACCTTCTAGCGCCTTACAGACAGCATGGGTTATTCGGGTTATACTCGTGAGCTAAACTTTTACTTTGCATCGGCATTATTTCAGCCAAATAGCGACGAGACCAAGTGTACACATAAACAGGTAGACTAAGGCTTAGTCTCTGAATATATATAATTTTGATAGAAACAAACAAGCCCATTAATATTGAAAAGGAGCCCTAAGGAAGACCGGAGATTCAGAAGCTGAGGAAATCTAGACTTGCTTTATTTAGGGCTTTAGCACTGCAGAGAGGGCTTGGCAGTAGGGAAAGTAATGTGGTTCAGGGACTGTGAGACAGACTAATATACAGGTAGCCTTGCTCCAAGGCTGTACTGAATGCTGAGCCCATGGATGTATAGTAATTCAATCCTTCAGAGAGTCAAGTTCAGAGAAACGAACAGTAAGGACGCCAGTCTGTTAGAGGAATAGTTCTATTTTTTAGAAATTATCATTCAAACTATTTACTATTACCTTGGAGACTTGTGCAAGGCTAATATAGAGGTTTTGTGATGAAGMAGAGGTTCACTAACACATGGTTTGTGTCACGCTGTGACGGCTGGTGCACGCACCATACTGTTCCGGCATTTCGGAACCTACTCTAATCAAGGGAAAAGGTATGAAATAAATACAATATATTTGATCAGTGCGTGTATCAGTCACAGAATATAGGTCGGTTTACGACCTAGAAAATGGAGCAGTGGGTCGTGAATTTTCACAACATGTACTTTTCGAGATAAGATGAATGCTATTTATTCTCACGCTTGAAAGTCATATACCCTTAGGCTGAAACATGAAAGTTTAGTTAATTTTTATTTTCTTATTAACACTATGAATATAAACTTAAAATTATGCAGTTCGATAAATACAATTATCAACTTAAAGGAGATAGGAATGCGTGATTGATTAATTGAATGAGCTAGTTTGAAACTTTTTGTCATTAGTTAAGTATATATATACCAGACTGCATGTGGGCAGGTGGGTGGAGCCAGAGTGGTATGTATCCTAAAGTAAGCGCCAGATCTAAAGACGTTACTAGTACATTAGAAACAGTTTACAGCTGGTCCTTTATAAGTGAGAACAACTATACTACCCATCAAAAGTTTAGATTCACTAGTGTAAATGTAGCCACTTATTTCAGTCAACTGATCTAAACTAGATTTTGCAAAATATTCTATACAGTTTAAAGATACTGTTTACACATTAACTGATGTATTGTAAAACAAATTTGTAACGTTGAAAAGATTAGTGTACTGAGTTCAATAAATGATGAAACTCAGTGAAAATTGGTCCATTCTTAACAAAACTTTACACCAAAACGCAGCTGTTCACATGAACGATATTTGCACATGCTTTTCAGCAATTTGATGCATAATCCTCATGCAGTTTATCTGCATAAGGTTTGCAGTAGGTTCCCCTAAGTTAGTGGAGGAATTCAGCTTCGATGTAACCACATATATATACATAACATGCAATGAGTGCTTTAAGTGAGTCTAAACTTTTGATGGGTAGTAGATATTTAGCTCTGGAACAATGACAATGAGCAACAGAAAGGACTATAACAACATAACAACAATATAAATAACTTCTTGCATTATATTCGTGCATCTGTTCATTATTACAATGCACCCAAGCGGATTTTGGTTTGAATTTGTGTTCAAGTAACCAATGCTTATCGTAAGAGGCGAGACCGCCTCCGTGGTGTAGTGGTTAGAGCGTCCGCCCGGAGAGCGGAAGGTCGCGGGTTCGATCCCCGACTGCGTCGTTAAAATATGGTACTTGTTGGTCCCTGCCTGGCGCTCGGCATTGATGGGTACAACACGGATTGGTCGGCTCGGAGTCAGTATAATTTGTCTGAGTGGGGTATTCATGCTTTACTGGGGCGTGGTATCTCAGTGGGCTAGCACTATAAAACCAGCTTTAGTCTGGGCAAGTACAAGCAGCCGCCCATACACATACACACACATGCGCGTCGTCATATGAGCGAAATATTCACAAGGGCGACGTTACCCCAATTTCACCTCACCTGACCGTTAGAGGCGACTAACGGGACCTGGTGGTCAGGCTAGCTGATTATGTTGACATATGTCATCGTATCCCAATTACGTAGATCGATGCTCATAACGCTGATCACTGGATTGCCTGGTNCAGACTCGATTATTTACAGACCGCCGCCATATAGCTGGAATAATTCTGTGCGGCGTTAAACAACAAACCAACCATTATTACAACAGCAGAGCCACACGAACACAATGGGATGATAGTGACAGATGCATCTGCTGCTATCAATACAGATGTTAATGAATGGACTATAACTACAGGAGTCACGCCATTACTTTCCTCTTCCAGACTAGGCGATGACACAACCTAGACTTCAGGTACCAGAGACGTTGCTGGAGAGAGGTGCCGCCATCTTGTCAGGTAAGACGCCGTCGCTTAGCGCTAGTTACTTGAAGAATCATCCCGTGGAATGTCGATCATATGTCCATTATGCATGTACATTGTACTTCAGTACGCACCAGCAGACACCATATAAGCTTTCTGGTAATACAGGTTTGTTTGTAAACATAAGATGTCTGAAAACTACACAGCCGTAGACCATGTTACAGTGTTATAAATATTTAAATCGACTATCCCATTAAAAATTGCGGCTTTAAAGTACAAGTCACTTACTCACTGATTCGCCCACACAGTCACTTGGCTCATCCACATTCAAACACCCACACGAACCCTCTCATCCATTCACGTACTCACTGATTCACAAGGGGCGGTGGGGTAGCCTAGTGGTTAAAGCGTTCGCTCGTCACGCCCGGGTTCGATACTCCACATGGGTACAATGTGTCAAGCCCATTCCTGGTGTCCCCCGCAGTGATGTTGCTGGAATATTGCTAATAGCGGCGTAAAACTATACTCACTCACGATTCACTCCCTGCTGCAGGCGGCACTGATGGCCTCGGCGTACCCCTGGTCAGCATTAAGTGTGGCGAGTTGGAACACTGTGAACTGGTGGCGCTGCTGCTCCATTACCTTAGCATGGTGTCGTCACAGACGTCCCCGTCAGTCGCCTGCCTCATAGATCTGCACAACGCCACTAAAGGAGATGTCACCAATTTTGTGGAGTCCATACAGACAGTTGAGGTAGGAATACTCAGTCAGTGGATATGACCTTTTTCAGCTAAATTTATGAACAGTCAGCCCTGTGTATAGCCACTGTACGCCACACAGGCATTGGCAGGATTTCCTACAAGTAATATCCAACTGACCGAGGCACCGTAATTAGTCCATATATTGCTCGGCCTGTTCACGAAAGTGGTAAACGTCTAAGATCTTCTGTGTCCAATGAATATGTCCGTATGACGAACCCAAAGGGGAGAATTCCGTGGCTAAAAGGTTGAGCTTTATTTTGTTGCTTGATAAGAACTTGTTAAGAACAGGTATGTCGACTATTGTTTTAGCATCATCTACAGGTATATGGGCTATTGTTTTAGCATCATATACAGGTACATGGGCTATTGTTGTAGCATCATCTACAGGTATGTGGACTATTGTTTTAGTACCATCTACAG
>VKKT01000416.1:76406-87637 GCA_008038995.1 Haliotis laevigata
CATAAACACTGGCTTTATTCCCTGTTCCACAGATGACATAAACACTGGCTTTATTCCCTGTTGCAGATGAAGGGCTAGGCCTGGAGCTCCGGCCGCAATTGTCCACCTCTCGGTCCATACGGGAGCTGCACGAAGAATAAATAAGTTCATTGCCGCAAAACTCTACTGTTAGTTCTTATTTAAGCGCCTTAGAGTGATGTAGCTGCACATCAAATAGGCGCTATATAAATTTGTACATTATTATTATTTTATTTACTCACGCGCACAATTCTATCACAAACGAGAGTTATTCTCAACCAAAGCAGTGAACAGCCTAGTTGCTGCTGAACTGCTGTGTGCAGAGTTCGGTCTCTTCTACGTACAAAGATTCGCAGATCCCGGGCTGGTCTAATGTCTCAACATAAATGTGTACTAATTTAGATTTATAAAAAAACGCGTATGAAGCTGTCTACAAAGCATACCATGGGAATGTTAATTCCTCTGTAATAATTCAGAAAATCCATTCCCCGAACCTTGTGATTGAACATTCTAATGAATTAATTAATGAATATATTGATGAGGAGTGTAATGGCGGATGGGTTCACTGGGACGTCATACTTTCGCTAAACAGAGTTGCGTCCCTTGAACATGTCACCGCTCGTAAAATGATCAGTATGCGTCAAACAATCATTGCTTCCATCTTAGCGTTAAAGGGATGAATGACCTGCGTAATTACCTTAGTAACTTTTACAATGCACAGGGGCCTACAGATCTCTTTATCAAATTGTTAACTCAAAGTAACCCCAAAAATATTAAATGTATTTGTACTGTAATAAGAACCATGGATTTTAGACGTCAATTATTTCTGTGATATTATGATAGTGTCTCTTAAGCTAAAAAATGGCTGGTTGTTAAGACTTTTTACTTATGCTACAATCATGATTTTATTCTGTATTCTTAACTTGTGACACTTTTATAAACTATTTCTGTCTTTCTGATGTGACTTGCGCCACTATAGGGATTAATCCCGTACTACCCAGACACCCCTAGAGCGAAATTTTCAAAGCGAAGTTAAACCACTCAGTCAATGACTCACTTATTCAAACAATGATATTGATATCATAATTAGTGAACACTATCCTATCGTATTAGATTGTGAACTTTCAAACCTAATTGAATACACGAGATCAAGCTAATCCGCAGCGTGAACCTCGTCGAAACCTGACACATCTTCAACACAATCAAGGAAGTCTAGTGGTAAAAGCGTTCGCTCGTAACGCCTTAGAACATGGATCGAATCCCATCATGGATACTGTGTCAGGCCCATTTCTGGCGTCCCCCGCCTCGATATTGCTGGAACATTGCTTACAACGGCGTAAAACTAAACTCACTCACTCGCTCCTCACTGTCCAGTTGAGCCTTGTAAAGTCTTCAAAATTACCCCCCTTTTTCCGGCGGCATGCACACCTCGCATACCACTATAGAAAATGGAGATTTCCCTTATATTACATCATGCTTAACTAAACTAAGTTAAACATATGTTGCACCTTATTACCATATTTCACATCACCATCAACCCGTCCCAAATGGGTAGTGGATTGGCTCCGTGATCTCATGTCCGGTGTGGATGGTCCCCGAGTGCGTCACACCAAAACGCGTTAGATGATACTTGTTGTTTCCCTGGCTGTCGCTCGGCACTGACGGATATTAAACGAGATCCAGCTGGCCCCGGAGTCAGTATAGTGGGTCTGAGTAGTGCATCCATGTTAAACAGCGATATAGTATCTCAGTTGGCAAACAACATAACTAGTATCAGTACCAGTAACACACACGCACGCACGCACGCACGCACGCATACATGTAAAAACCACCGCATGCTCGTACGCACGCACGCACCCCCTTTCCATATTTGTACAATAATCTTGAACACGACGTTTAACCTCTTTTCGCCTCAGCGGATATGAATATGTAACAGTGAAGCGCATATATCAGGCAGATCATCATACTTTGTCAGTGAAATAACTGAAAACTACTCAGTAAATGGTAACTCAGCTAGAATTACAGTAATTAACAACAGACTCTTGCTGCAAACTTACACATGCCTCCACCAAAAACTCAATATTGAGATAATTTATTTAGCAATGCTGCAGTTGTAGCAACATAGCATGACCTTTAGACTAAACCCTGACCTTTAGTTCGGAATTCACGTGAACGTGATGGTGATTGGATTACTTACAATTACCATATCGTATGTACCCTAGCATATGCAGTGCTGAACATCAACATGACAACAAACGTTTGATAGTAAGTGGGTACGAGATGCATTCAGTACATAATATGCTTCTGTCAGATGGTGACAGCGACCGACCAATAGCGAAAGGTCACTCACTCACAATCGGCTTTATCGTAACCGTATTCATTGTTGGGTCAAGATAGTGGTGATATCTTATCACGCTACCTTTCGAACCTATTGAGTGGTTGAACCAGGTGTATCCAATATCAACACATGTTCTAATATGAAATCTCAAAAACGTCTCACACCCCCTGTCCCATATAATCCGACTTGTTCTGTAGGCAAGACAGTTGGGATACAGAGCAATGTCGAACTGAAGCAATCTACCCACAGGCCTGGTTGTCTGGGGACATTGATATGCAGATGATATCAGTAATTGACCTCTTCTAGAAACTCCTAATGTGGCTTCTCCAGGGTATATTGACGCTTTCTCATGAAAAATGTATCGACATATTCACAGGCAAGCCAACTGAGTTATCATCGTACATGATTTTAAACCACTGCGGCGGGATGGCTGCTCATTTTGGAGTTTGACAGTGTTGGATTTACGTGTATTTCAAACAACAGAGGTAGTTGACACTATCAGCGGCTGGGTAGTCCACGCTATGGCTTTGATACGAAGGAAATGTTATCACAGAACAATTTTGATTTGTTTGCTTGTGTTTGTGTTGTGGGAGATGTACTTCGTGCTTCATTCTCTGGGTGCAGACGGATCTAGAGTGATGGATAAACTCATCAATCAAGTCCTTGGTGATACCGTTAACTTTCAGGCAGATGTTCGCAGGGTTACCTCCCCTCGCCCTCTCAACATAAGCAACCACGAAGAGTTAAAAGAGCATATTGACAGTCTTAACATTCAACAATTTGTGCGCAATGGGGAACGCCTAGGACCGGAATTGGACTCGGAGAGTGTTGTGATTGTAATACAGGTTCATCAGAGGATTGAGGAACTTCGATACCTCATTGAATCTTTAGAACGGGCAAGGTATATCAATAAATGTTTGGTCATTTTTAGTCATGATATTTATTCAAAGGACATCAATACTATTATTAATGGTATTAAGACGTTCCCAGTTCTGCAGATATTCTACCCCTATTCCACTCAAGTCTATCCGTCTGACTTCCCCGGGCAACATCCAAATGATTGTCCCTGGAACATATCAGTTATGGCGGCCCGGAAGCGGATGTGCAACAATGCTTATAATCCGGACAGTTATGGCCATTACAGAGAAGCAAAAGTCGCTCAGATGAAGCACCATTGGTTGTGGCAACTGCACTTTGTGATAGAAGAGATTCGGATTCTCAAAGATTTTGAAGGGACAATTCTCAGACTCGATGAAGACTATTACGTCGCTGAAGACGTGATTTATATTCTAAAAGAAATGAATAAGATTAGAAGATCTGAACCAGATAGATACAGAATGTTGATTCTTGGAGATTATGATGAAATACCAACCTGGTCGTACGAGGGAATGACCGGCATTATCAGACAAGAGAAATGGTATGTCGGGGTCGGCCGTGGAATGGCGTTTGGTAAAGAGTTCTGGCAAGACTTCAAGGCATGTTCCCACGTGTTCTGCACATACGACGACTACAACTGGGACTGGGCGTTACAGGAAACGGTGTTGAAGTGCATGAAGGGGTCGCTGAACATTCTTCAGCCCTCTGCTGGTAGAGTATTCCACATTGGCTTATGTCATGGTTTCCATAGAAACGTGGAAGGTTGTTCATCAGAAAGTATTAAACGTGAGGTAACCAATTTGTTGATAGAAAACGAGGAGTACCTGTTTCCCAAGAAAGTGTCGCTGATCCACAACCCTGAAGTGGACTTTGAACCCGGACATGCCTTTGCCAATGGAGGTTGGATGGACCCTAGAGATCATCGGCTGTGCAAGAGCTTTCTTGATGGGAAGGGACTTACAGAACAAACGATTCGGTTGATCAATAAAGGTGTTCGAACCTGACGTTGACTAGTCTTTTGAAGTGAACAGAACAAAATCTTCAGTAAACTCGCCTGACAGAAGCCGTATAGTGAAGGGGGTAAACATAAATGTTCTATATATGATAATAGCTTTTAAATGTTTAAGGGACCGTTCATAATGTTCGGTGGAGGTGGTGGTGGTGGTGATGATTTTATTGAGGATCATGCACAATGTAAATGACCCACCCCCCCACCCCCAGTTTATACACAAAGTGACCCCTCTTACATGTCATGTACTAAATCAATTCTCATCTCACGACAGAACGTAAAATCAAGATTATAGAAATATGTAATAGGGAGATAAGAGCTGCTCACCCCTGTCATCACGTATTGTCTATGATCCACTGTATAATTTCACCACTGCTTTTTACACCAAAATATATCTGTTTCGGTCCCAAATCGGGAACTATTATTATAATTCTTTTTGGAAACTTGTATACACGCACATACGTCTGGGCAGGTGTTTGCCTCGATGGGTGTATAAGTGCAGGAGCTCAGTTTATTTTGTGCCAGCAGATATTTTAATTTTAATGGCTCTGGCTGAGGACAGCAGAACATGAAATATATATTACATCCTTAATGCAGCCTCGTCAGACGCGCTAACAAAACCAACGCTGAAGATAATGGGACGTGCGGGAATATTTTATGATGTTTTATCGACGTACGACATATATTAAAGTTTCATTCATACCGTTTCTGTATTGATTGCTCATAACCTACTGGGGTACTTCCTTCTAACATGACACACAATTAGATGTCTATTAATATACCTTAGTTATTGACGTTTCACATTTTTAAGTAAATATGGTAAAATGTGAAGGGACAGCTATTGAGAATGGTGTGAATCGAATCCAGCCGAATATATGTTCATAAGTGTTTTACTCTGCAGTCAGGAGCCCTCAAGACTTGACACAGGACTAAAATGCTTTTACTTTGTTTCGGCAATATCTGCAACGAGTCACGTGACCAACAGTGCCGGACAAAAGAGTCTATTATCTAGAGCGATGTTTAATAGTGAGTGAATCTGGAACAATCAAGAGAAGATAATTGATACTGATGTATATTATACGGGGGTCATAGTTGTGTTTTGGGCCTTACGTTTGCAGTGTTTCGGTTTCTGTTTTCTTCCAATAATCTTTTTATATCGCTTGTGAGGTTTTTGCCAAATCAGAATTTCAGTTTTAAATTTCATTTTGCCGTCAGTTTACTTACATACGCCTTCAAAATGGAAAACGTCTACCTGCTGAAGTCTCAAAATGTGCTGGGAAATGTACGTACGACTACCATAGATGCCATCGTCGATCTAAGGATATTCCTTGCAGGAAAATATATGCACCTTTTCCCACTTTAAAGTTATATAGTATCACTGACCTATTTTGAAAGCAAATATCTTGAAAATGATTTATACATGATGTCGCCATAAATGTGTAAAATGGTAATCAATAAACGTCGTGAACAACCAAACGCACACTGCATGAAAATATTCGACCATTCCAAAGATCTGTATGAAGTCAACTTAAGGTTGGTTATTATTACTATAGGATATTTATATAGCGCACATATCCACGCAACGTACATGCTCAAGGTGCTGTTCCCTTGATCAACGTATGTCTTTTTTCTTTCATTCTTTTAACCAACTCAACTCCCTGGGGAGTATTCAATGGTTACCATGAGATGTAATATTCATTTTGCCCGGAAGCTGTCTTTAAAACAATGGGCTATAGGTTTAGATCGTGCGCATATTTCGCGTTGTTATGTATCATTTTTACGAATTACTTTTTTTCCAGTCTTTCTGCCTGACATAATTACAATGATTTAATGCATTAAGATATGGGAGGCAGGTGAGAATTGAACCTATATTAAGTGGTAAATATATTACGAGGATGTTCTAAACGATATGAATGATATTTGTACAAGGTGGATAACAAATCTGAATGTTAAAATAATATATCATAAAGTTGATCGACCGTGCACACTCATTCACATATATTTGTGTGAAGCACTTGCTGTAACATTACATGAATGGTGATGGCAATCACAAGATTGTCTGGTCCAAACTAGTTTATTTCCATACCACCGCGTTATAGGTCAAATGTGGCTGAGCGCAGCGTTCAAAGATAAAGTTAAGTGCTAACGAATCGTCTTCTAAGATAAAGTTAAGTGCTCACGAACGGTCTTC
This sequence comes from Haliotis laevigata, assembly GCA_008038995.1. NCBI lineage: Eukaryota > Metazoa > Mollusca > Gastropoda > Lepetellida > Haliotidae > Haliotis > Haliotis laevigata. The sequence continues at coordinate 82,839 of VKKT01000416.1, forward strand.
TAAGTCTGACAACACAATTTCCAGTTCCAATTTTCGTGGTGTTTTGTGAATTTACTGGTTATAGCTCATACAGAAATATTCCTGTGCACTTGTCCTTGCTTGAAGTGTGATTTTCTGGTTTGTCAAGTTTATTCCGTAGTTTAGGTCGATATCAGACACGCCAGTGACAAAAATAGCTGATGTGGCTAGAACTATATATGTTCCTGTTTTGTTCGTGCGAATTATTTACCTTCGCATATTTGCGAACAGCTGGTATCCCTCTGTACAACAGAATTTGTAATCACCGGTTAATGGTATAGTCGGAATGATATCTGCTTTTATCACAGATGTCTTATGCTTATGGAAATATGTTTCGTCGTTCACACATATCATGCAAGGAACCTAAGTCAAAGAGAGTACCTGAATATGTATCCTTCCGTATGCACAAGAGTTATGCCATTACAAGAACTACGCGCTCTTTCCCGCCAGTACAAGTACTAGGAGCTTCTGTGGGAACAGGAACTAAGCGCTTTTGTCAGAACAAGAAGGTGCATTCTCCTAACAGTACAAAAACAAGGCGCTTCTTCCAATCACTACAAGAACAAAGACTCCTTGAATACTTCAGCCACTGATGACATACAGTGAGACCTGACAAGCTCATTTGATTGTCTGTCCGGGGAGATAGAAAAGATATTTTCCTGAAAACAATATATAGTCATTATTACCACAGCTGATGTGAAAAGCTTGTAAAGGTGGGCATGCCTGATGTACATGTAGGTCTTGTTCTAACATTTCAGAAGTGATGAAGAGAACAACAAGATGGTCTATTTCAATATTTATTGTGGAGTATGTAGGATTAGTCAGATATTGAGGACATGAGTGAGTGAGTGAGTTTAGTTTCACCCCGCTTTTAGCAATATTCCAGCAATATCACGGCGGGGGACACTAGAAATGGGCTTCACACATTGTACCCATATGGGGAATCGAACCTGGGTTCTCAGCGTGACGAGCGAACACCACTAGGCTACCCCACCGCCCCTGATGACATAAGACAAAGATATACGACTCTGTCTATCAAGCAATAATGCATTGGATGGGCGAGTGCATCATGGCCAGATATCACATGACCAGATCAGCTGATGACGACAGATGATTGAACTGTTCACAAAGATACAAAGGCAAGAACAAAATGTAACCTCTAGCTGGAGTAAACTACAACTTAGGTTGCAAAGCTCATCAAACCAACAGCAGATAGGACAATGTCATACTCCCTGGGTTACACAGTTGGTCAGCCAAGCTGAGCTGAGGGTTGGTTCAAACTCGGACACGGCCAAGTACAGATACTTTCCACAGCTGGCGGACAAGTAAATTCATTGATCATGGACACTAGTAGTTATATATGTGTCTATATCTTGTACTGTTTGATGGACATTTTCTAAAGATGGCAAGTAACTGTAAAGTCACGATATTTTATGGATGACAGCGTCTTTGTTTATTAAGATCCGACATTTCGGTAAACATCCTTACATAACTGCCATCTGCGTACAAATGACGTGGCAACTAAGATCAGCCTCACAGTATACGCATCTATACTGAAATGTCTCATTAAACTAAGGTGCTCTCATCCATAGAAACATTTCCTGTTTTTATCACAAGTTCTCCTTGAATAACAGTTCCATCATCATTCTTGCAGAACCAATTCCATAATAACTGGGAGTGGTTGGTGCCTGTTGCACAGAGCATGAGGTATTGTATTCAGATTAGTTTATCACCTGTTTAAATCATTAAACTGACAAATAAATATTTCATCCTATCACTAGACATTTTATCAATAAATAAATTTACACATGAATCAATGTACTGCTGATTAAAATACCATGATGTGACAAAGGTATACTTTATCATAATACATTTGAAAGATGATCTGCTCAATGCTGATTATTACATATTAAATGCACTATGTTCATAATCATTATATGAAATAAGAAACAAACATGACCAATAAGAAAATCACATTTCTTACCTGAAATATGATAACGAAATATGCCATGCCCCACGGCTCTGTCAATATGAACAACAGGACCTGTCATAAATTCATCAAATGTTGACAGTCCCAACCTTGCAGGCAACACATTTAAAAAATGAAAGGCAACTGCCATACAAATACAAAACAAATTTGTGTATTTTTATCGAAGTGTATATTTTCACGTATCAGGGTTAAAGATGAATCGCGTATCTGTGTAAAATAATTAACAAATTTATTTTGAGCATACACAAATCAAAACCCCATTACTTTAGCAACACTGTGTAGTTTTCTGTTGTATCCTCATCAACTGGCATGCTGTTATTTCTTTTAGATCAGCATTGTCTGATTGAATGCAGGTATAACAGGTACATAACATGTACATAACACATACATAACACGTACAGAACAGTCATACATACAATGACACTACATCTCATTTCTTGTGCATTATGCATATACAGTTTAGAACAATTGTGCCGAACTTTGATACGTCAGACACATTGTTGTCTCGAAACAAAAGCTTTGTTCCCCATGTATTCCTTCCATATTCATCATTTTTGGCTGTGTCGAGCCTGGGATAACTAGAAGTATTTACAAAGGTCTCTGTAAGTTTGACAGAACGGTGTTTGAATATGTATAGCTATATGTTTCAGTCTTGGAATAGCACATGAATATATACAATTAGACATCACTAGAAACGGCATTGTCAGCAGATCGTTACAAAATAACTACTCCATGCTGTAAATATATCCAACAAGGAAGTTGAAATGTAATGAGTACACATAGAAAAGTGTCACTACCTTATGAACCCTTGTGAATACCTAATGACTCACCGTATAATACTGAGTCCTTTGCTGATATCTATGAACAGCTTGCACTGTGACACATATCTATGTCATATACCTACTGTCATTAAGTTAATGACCACCCATTGCTTTCATATTACTTTATAAACATAACATGTTGAAGTAGTATATTGTCAAAATAAAATCAGAAATATATATACTAGTATTTATTATAGTGGAGGATATCATATTAAAAAAAGTTCTAAAAACTTGAGAATGAAAATCATTAGAGAGTTTGACTCCCAGATCTACAGACCCAGCACCATACTATGACCTAGACCACTGGGCCACCTCGGCCACACCTTCTCAGTATAATATACATGTTTGCACACACGGAACAGTTGTAAGCTGGGCAACTCTGGCACACTGTTGCTATGTTCTGTTTAATGCTTATACCCACCAAGTCATCATGGCCTTGTCTTGTATATATACCTATATACATACATGTAGTATTTTGCAAGACAGCAAGAACATTCTATCGAGAAACACACTGTGCCATTTATTTTTTATAATGTCATCTCATCATATATATTCGGTTATGGTATTAAGGTATAACCTGATATAATACATGGTATATATAACAAACATGGTATATAAAACAAATATGGCATGTAGAACAATCATGGTGTGTTTGAATGTTAGGTGTACACAAGGGAGATAACTGATCACACAAAAAACACAGAACATAGTTGACAATTCTGGCTTCGCAAAGTGGGGAACACAGAACACAGCTTGGGTCAGAGATGGCCTGACACTGAGACTTACAACAGTAAATAAGGCTTGGAATGTACCCTCAAACATACACACAACTGTTGGCGACATTACACACTTACATAGCACAGTACACCCAGAGGTGTTTCACGTAGAGGGGAATCTTGTTTACCTACATATCAACACAGAAATTGACATACAGACAGGCATACCAAAACACAGATACTCGTCACACACACATAAACCTCCACACATGAATACATATGGGTGTATTGTGCGCATATGTACTCGATTTATCACATGTTTATACATAATCACATAGGTGATACAATATGTTGCCATTTGTCTGGTTATAACTTTGGAGGAAGTATCCACAAAGTCTGACTCCTGTCTCACTGAACACCACCTATACTTTGTCCATCAAGTCGTGCACAGACACCACAGCAATTGGATAGTCTTTGATGACATAAACAGCTCATCTACAACCGTGTACATGTTGGTGCCGTGTACATGTTGGTGCCGTGTACTAAAGACATACAGGAAGGGACCGAGGCTGGTCTTGTTTACACATGTGTCACGTGACAACGGTTTCCTGTTCAGAATGCAAGATCATGTAGCATGCTCTGAATCTCGTCAAATGCTGCGTCAATTTCACTTGATGACTTCTTGGCAGGGCCTGGAACAAAGACACAATATGGTACATTTGTATTTCAGTGTCGATATATAAAATATAACACAACTGATCATACTTCTGATATCACTCGTTACTGAACTCACCTCTGATGACATCACATACATTACTAAATTGACCTCTGTTCTGATATCACATGTACTACTGACTGTTCTGTGATGGTATCACATATACTACTGTCCTGTGATGGTATCACATGTACTACTGGTTGTTCTGTGATGATATCACATGTACTACTGACTGTTCTGTGATGATATCACATGTACTACTGACTGTNCTGTGATGATATCACATGTACTACTGACTGTCCTGTGATGATATCACATGTACTACTGACTGTCCTGTGATGGTATCACATGTACTACTGACTGTTCTGTGATGATATCACATATACTACTGACTGTCCTGTAATGATATCACATGTACTACTGGCTGTCCAGTGATATCACATGTACTACTGTCCTGTGATGGTATCACATGTACTTCTGACTGTCCTGTGATGATATCACATGTACTGCTGAATGTCCTCTGATAATATTACATGCAC
>VKKT01000416.1:101179-116427 GCA_008038995.1 Haliotis laevigata
AGACCCACTGACCACCATAGCAGACCCACTGACCACCACAGCAGACCCACTGACCACCATAGAAGGCTCACTGACCACCATAGCAGGCCCACTGACAACCATATTGGAGGCCCACTGACCATCACAAGTTTTCTTCACAAGCTTTGTATTGCATTGAATGAAGATCAGAGAATATATAGAGGAAAGCTGGGTTGAAGTGGTGGAGGTAAATGAGTGTGGGAGTCAAGGTTTTTTAATAACAAGGAACACTGAGCAGCCTAATTATTCAAGTAAATCATACTTTTGTTTTGAAATATACACCAGGATCAATACCACAACTCCCTATCAATGTTTGTTTACTAGCAGCTGCACCTGGTGACCTATCTGCAGCTGCAGTGGTGTGCTATCAGCTTGTAGTTGATGTATTTGACACAGGTGTAACTTTCTGATTATCAAGCCAGGTATTCCCCTCTGCTTTGTTTTGCATTTCATCACCTGCACTCATGCATCTGACATGACACACAGGACAAACAGTTCATCAGTACATGTCTATTATCATACTTCCTTGGACTGGGATGACACATACAGGTTATCTGTTTTCCGTGTCAAGTGACAGGATTATCTTTCTCTTGTTGGTTGTTTAACACTGCAGTCAGCAATATTTTATCTATATGAAATAGTCGGTAAATATCGTCCATCAACACTCAGTTTGGAGATGACAATCCAGTGATTAACATCATGAGCATCAATATATGCAAATGGCATCTGATGAAACGAACGAACGAAGTCAGCGAGTCTGACAACTCGAATACATTCGTCACATATAAGAAGCTGAGGACAATGTCTGACCTTCAGGATGTTTATCTCCAGGAGTGACCAAGGACACGACCTTTCCCAAACTTTGAAAGACCAATGAAATGTTTTACAAGAATGTGGTACAAGCTAGTCAGAAAGCTTAACACTCAAGCTTAAAGCAACTAGTATCAAAATGGTCACTTTCATTCCAGATAATGCTTTGAAAAATATCTGATCTAAGTCTTCCATACACAATTTAAAACCTGAACAAAGGAAGGTTCTGGGATGTGTAGCATGTGGTTAAGATTGCATGGCAATAGTTCTGGGGCTTATTTCACTGGAGTGAAACAATGTTTCATTTCATACAAATGAAATTTTAGTTCAGAGATAAATACAATACTTTTGTCTCCCTCAAAAACAGAAACAATAATATGATGTACATAAATGAATAATATGATAACATATGGTATATAATAAAACATGTAAACAGTTTGGAAATATTGAAACATGCATATGTTCTGAAAGTTGAGAGTAATGCAGTCTTGAAAGAGTATTGATACTCTTTGCCCAAAGACCATATTTTGTATGTGAAATTTCACTATCACCTAACACTGAAAAATACTACTGTAACACAACATTATCACAATACTGCAACCAATGATACTTTTCGAATCAAATCCTGCAATAAATATTCATATCTGACGTTCGAAACCAACAAGTGCATTGAATGTGGTTCAGGATATTTATCTCAGGTTATCAACACCACTCTGACCCCATGCCCCAACTGAGAGGTCACCTGGCAACCTGTGTTTCACTTCCTGGTACCCATCTGGCCCCATTACTGAACTAACCATATCCAAGCCAGGAAGGTTTGGGCTTGACATTAGCCTTGTGTGTCTTGGTACTGTGGCGGTCACATGTTATCAGCAGAAATTTATCAGCACTGCCCTTGGCAAGTGTTGTATATATTTCTGTATTTCTGATATACGATTTTATGAAACAAACATGGGTAACTTAATAAACATTGTGGTAAAATAACGCCTCGAAAAACCCATTGCAGATATAGTCCAAAATACAGCGGAAGCTGTCTAAACCGGCACTTGTCGGGACTAAAGAAATAATCCGGTTTAGACAGTGTGCCGAATTGTACAGATGACACGGGAAACGGAATTGACAGCTGCCGGATTGCAGAGCTTTTAAATGGTGATAAATGCAGTAGCCATGGACGGGACTGAGATTTATGCCGGTGTTGACAACTTGCCGGATTGGACAACTGCCGGTTTTCACAGCTTCCACTGTAAATTACAGCCATATTATTTTACATATGCACTCATGAATCGGGAACAGTGTAAAAGGTCTAGTTGCATGGTGTTTTCAAGGAGCTACAGGGGAGCATTTGTTGATGTAAGGGTGAGATACATCGAGGGGTTAATATTGTGTATGAGGGTACTGCAGTCCCAGAGATTATGCTGGGACGAGAAGCTTGGGTACTCTGTTCAGGTACAAGCAGCTCAGGTACTCTGTTCAGGTACAAGCAACTCAGGTATACTCAGTTCAGGTACAAGCAACACAGGTATATTCAGTTCAGGTACAAAAGTAACTCAGGTATACATAGTTCAGGTACAAGCAACTCAGGTATACTCAGTTCAGGTACAAGCAACTCAGGTATACTTAACTGATGTACAAGCAACTCAGGTATACTTTGTTCAGGTACAAGCAACTCAGGTATACTCTGTTCAGGTACAAGCAACTCGGGTATACTCAGTTCAGGTACAAGCAACTCAGGTATACTTAGTTCAGGTACAAGCAACTCTGGTATACTCACTTCAGGTACAAGCAACTCAGGTATACTTAGTTCAGGTACAAGCAACTCAGGTATACTTAGTTCAGGTACAAGCAACTCAGGTATACTTAGTTCAGGTACAAGCAACTCAGGTATATTCAGTTCAGGTACAAGCAACTCAGGTATACTTAGTTCAGGTACAAGCAACTCAGGTATACTCAGTTCAGGTACAAGCAACTCAGGTATACTTAGTTCAGGTACAAGCAACTCAGGTATACTTAGTTCAGGTACAAGCAACTCAGGTATACACAGTATGGTGTGGTGCCTGAAACATCCCCAATCATATCAGACTCACATTCATTAATGTTACTGTGGTATAATTGTAAACATGTATTGATTGGGTAATTTGGCCGGACAGCTACTTTTGTCACTGTGTCAGTCTAATAGGCTGAAAATAAGGCTATGGCAGTGAATGTACCCTGATTTATGTCAAACAAAACAGGGAAATATATACTGAATACTTGAGTATGATACTGATACCCCTGTAAAATCTTGTGTACTTACATTGAGAAGGCGGAGGACGATCGGTACGTTGTTCTCCGCATCACTCTGGCAGGCAATATGGAGGGGGGTGTTGCCATCATTGTTCTGACAGTTCACCTAGATAAGGAATAAATATCAAGCTAATCAGAAGCATACTCCTTTCCAGTAGGGCTCCACTTGACATGTGACATAAGGGTCGTAACCTTATGTTAAGGTATGGGGAGTTATGTTTGTCCACATGATAGGAGCAATAGAGGAGACATGACAGTATTAGTGAGGAAGTAAAATCTGAGTACAACTGTTGTATGATGTGGTCACTGCATAATATAAGGTCAACCCTTTACAGGCATCTTCAGGATATATAAAATAGTGAGTGGGTGGGGTGTGTTTTAGGGGCCGTACAAAATTTATGTTCAGGGGTGGGTGGTGGTGGTGGTGATTGTATTGGTATGTTGGGTGTGGGTGGTGGTGGTGGTGATTGTATTGGTATGTTGGGTGTGGGTGTCACCCATTTTGTACTGGGAAGAAAGGGTGGGGGGCAGCAATTTTATGCGTAAAAACTAGTGGTGTGACGATTCATCGATACATGGACCGCCGATACGATGAATCGATACAAAGTTTTACATTGTCATATATCCCGATACAATACTTCAAATGGGTCACAATACATTGATGTTTTACTTTGAATATTGCCGAATCGCGATATCTGTCAAGAAAGACTTACTTTTGTTTGATGAGTAAAATATATACATACATATTTTCCCTTCATAAGTTTCTCGGAAATTCTTGCTTCGGGAACTGTGTCAAACATAGCGCTTGCATTTTATTAACATTCACAAAGTCTGTGTATAAACTTAATTATCTCATTTCCGAATGAACATTGAAAAACGCTGGCGGAACTTGACGAAATACTTTAAAATGGTTTTGTTTTGATCTTAAGGTGTTTTATAGTTGGTGTTAGAATTAAAGATGTTAGTATTATGATACGTATCGTATCGCCACCTTTGTTTTGGGATTCGTATCATATTCAGTGCACAATACTTTGGCAATATATCGTCGTGACTAAATTTTTATTATCATGATGTATCATAGGTTGTATGCCAATACCAGCACTAGTTAAAACATTAAAACATTATGCTTGAAAATTATGGGAGTGTGTGTTTGTGGTGTGTGTGTTTTTGTGTGTGTTTTTTTTTTGTGTGTGTGTGTGTGTTTTTTGTGTGTGTGTGTGCAGACAAAGCTAGAAACCTAATCGGGGCAAACACATAATCACAGGATCCTGGCGGGTCTAGGGGAGGGAACGCTGTACACCTCCTAAGATGACTGAGAGACCAGTGCTCATCAGCTCATAATATTTCAAAAGCCATAAAGTTCACAGAGTGCTGGAGATATGGTCGCCTAGTTTTCAGCTATATAAAACAATCAGTAACCATGGTAACTATTTCAGCGCATTTAAGCATAATAGCTATATCCCTGTTATATGTTAAACAATATGTAAGTATCAAGTGTCTCCGAAACCTTCTGATCATAAAATATTAGAAACATCACAGACTTAATGTCTATCTTCTGGGAACTCAAGAATGATGATTCTTTAATTGGATGCGTTAACAAAGATCCGCTTTTGCACAATCTTCAAATCCCTGTTGTGAAAAACCTTAAGTAACCAATCAGCATATGCAGGTACGTGGGAAAACACACTGAGTGTGAAGTGGCGATACAGCCAGCAATAACAACATATTTCACCAGGTCAAATGCCATCAGCTTCTCATGATTGCAGCACTTAGTTTGACATTTCCCATTGTCATGACTGCCACACGTCAACAGAAGCTATTACAGAGGTCAGAGTTCAACTCACCGAGGCACCATTCTGTAAAAACATCTCCACAAACTCTGTTTCCCCTGCGAAGACGGCCATGTGTAGGGCGGTGTTGCTGGAACATGACAGGACATACGTAGTTGAATCAGTCCCCCAGCATGTGGAGTACCCCCAGGGCACCATAGAGGGGCGTGGTCACATATTGTGTCCATGTGGCTGGGTGGAGGACTTGAGACAAGTGTTTGGCTTAACCACTCGCCACGTTTACTTTCATACAAAGATAAATAACGACTGCTTACTCACACATCACATACAACCATTGCTCAGATTGACGACAATCTTAAGAACTTTCCAATGATTTCAAATCCACTGAGATATTGTTATACTGTTGGTGCTACGTTCACAATAGTTTGAGTGCATTTTAATTATTAATATCTTCATTTAACAATATTCCAGATGTATGGTCTGTAAATATTTGAGTCTGGACCAGATAATCTAGTGATTGACATCATGAGCATATATATCGCTCTATGCCATTGGGGGATGATAACATGCATTGACCAAGTCAGCAAGTCTGACCACGATCCTGTTCGTCATCTCTTATGACAAACGTGGGTTGTTGGAAACCTAATTTGGAAAATATCTTTAATGGTACACATGATAACTTTATACTTTTTCACAAAGACAAATATTTGTTGCCATGGAAACAGTGTAAACTTACCCCTTTATGTCTCTGCCATCAACATCAGCAGAGTGAAAGATAAGCGTCTCTGCGATAGTCTTACACCCTGAAAACAACACAGAAATAGTCACTTATCTTAATCTGCATTCAAACAGTGAATGGGAAATAACTGAGGTACAACAGACCAGCTATAAGAATTAAAGATTGGTCTTTATCTGGGAATAAACAGCGCTCAGTTTCTGTCAGGGATTACCGGTAACATTATCAATTCACAACTCATTATCCAATATGCTGCTCATTACCATTTAATGAGAATAACGAAAGGTAACATGTACAAGAGAAAAAAGAAAGAAACTCTGAACAGAAAGTTTACAGAGGAAAACTGGTATCATGGTAAGCTGTTGTGTGTTTGTGAACAATGAATACCATCAGATCGTTGTGTTCTGTGCAGTGAACATGGAGTAATCATCATCGTGAACTGCTAAACATTCTAAAATGCAAACACTGTCAAGTTATTTTCCTTCGCCAGTGATAAAATTGAGATTTTTTTTTTCATTTCTTGTCGTGTCTGGATAGGTTTGATTGTTTCATAATTCATGAAACCCATATCATTTGCTTTTGAAGGAACATTCAAATCATGTTACTGGATTATTACATTACTGATACTGCAAAGAAGGAATCTATTCTCAAGGTTTCACAATTTACAAGGTAATGTTCATTATTCAGTGACTGTGAGCATTGTAAATGACATATCATACATGTATAGTTGAGGTCAGAACTAGCAAACCATGTATAGTCATTGTGAAACTGTGTGAGCATCACACCCAACAGCCTAAAGCGGGTCATGAAATCAACACAATTCACCATGTGTATCAAGTAAAATACTCAATCAACAACTAATAAGATAATGTTTGCTTTACTTCACATGCCTAAAAGTTCAATTCGTGTCAGTTGAAATCTGTGACCCTGTTCCTTGGAATCAATGGCAGGAACCTTCAAATGAGTGAGTGAGTTTAGTTTTAAACCGCTTTTAGCAACATTCCAGCAATATCACAGCGGGAGACACCAGAAATGGACTTCACACATTGTACCCAGGTGGGAAATCGAATATAGTCTTGAGCGTTTCGAGCGAAGGAACTTTCACCACTAGGTTACCCCACCACTACAAAATAAAAATGAGATAGGTCTGATCAACAGCTACCATGAATCATCAGCTACGATATAATTCACTAATCACTAGAACATTTATCTACTGACATGAATGATGACAGTTCAAATCCTTAATCATGATGACTTCTTGTCTGTAATTCTGGTTTGAGTCAAATTGAAGGATGTAAATAGGCTATATATATCATACTTCCTCAGACCATCATGATACATTGAAATACTTTGTTTTTCAACCAATCATTAACCAATCCTAAGATCAAGCCAGTCACTAAATACCTCTCAAAGGCTGATCTTTTCACATTTCTTCATGATAAATTTGGTCCCGAAACAAAATTATTAGTTAAATTTCTGATGTTTCGCCTTTTTGTTCAATCTAATCCTACCTACACTACCATAGGCCTGTTTTTTTAATAACAAGACATTTCAAATGGCAACAAAAAAACTCTCTCTCTCTTCTTATGATTAAGTAAGAGACCATATATTGATTAAGTACAATTTTGAAAATGGTTTCAAGTGGTTAAGATATTGAAACAAAAGAACCAAATTAAAACCTTTCCTACCCTTTCACAATTCAGATATGAAAAGAAATGATGAGATACAAGGACTCTTAAATACGCCTTGCAGCAGATCATGTACTTAAATCATTCATTGAGGGAGTATTTTGTATCCACTTCCTGTTTTAGCCTCCCACAATCCCCATCCCCACAGCACACCATCCTGATTGATGACTGCAGGCAACTACAGAAGCCTTGCTCCCATAAACAACCACCTTGGGGTAAAACCACCGAGCCCTGACAAGTAATCATGTCATCAATTACACCTGTCACAATACTGACCTTAAACATCTTAAACCTAACAAGAGATTAACACTAAACTAGAAATGTTTGGACCATTATTGGAAGTGTGCAGGACATTACATTTCCAAACATCGTCACAGTTCAGGAAGACAAATGGTCAGAGCTGTGTGGGCAATGACATGTCAGCTCTGTTCCAGACTTCTTCAAAAACAACCCACTCAATCATCTGGGTTAAGCTTTAGGGAAGGTTTCAAGATGGCTGATGTTTGTAGACAGATTAAGCTGAGACTGTCTGGGGCATGATTAGCTCAAAGAGTATCAGTCAGTATGTGATATCGATCAACCATATATAGAAAGATACGATACAAGGCAGTTGTATATCACAATACAGAGAAAGTACGTATAGGTGAATGTTTCACTGTGATTGACAGCAATGTACAGCATATATCTAGTGAGTCACAGTACGATCACAGAGGTTTTCACATACATTAAGAAGGTTTTCACATACATCAAGAGTGTTCAAAGTGACTTTCTTCAGTGGCTCCCATTTTAGGAGTTCAGAATGAAATAACATTCTTCTGCGTGATTCACTGAATCTTGATGATGCTGGATGATTCTACCAGTATTGGGGTATAGTTGTAGGCATCAAGTGAATGGTGTCAACATGGTCATACACATATCCTCGATGACACTTCCTGTGCACTCAGACATATCTAACTCGAGCTGAGCTAAAGTTGCATTTGATGTTCAGGGGTAGCTGAAATTTGGTTTGAGATCATCATATGTATTTATTGTTTCAGAGCTCAAACAGGTGCTCAAATAGAGTTTTATTCCAATAAGTAAAATAGGTAACACTATCTTTATTATTCAATCTCCAAGAAAAGGTTGGTTTGTAGTTTAACACCATTCAGCAATATTCAAGCTATATGGTGGAGATCTTTAAGTAATCAAGTCTGGTCCAGACAATCCAGTGATCAACAGCATGAGCATCGATTGACACAACTGGGATACGATGACATGTGTCATCCAAGTTAGTGAGCCTGACCACCCGATCCTGTTAGTCGACTCCTACAACAGGCATGGGTTACTGAAGACTGACTCTTATGCAGATCTTCACAGGTCCTAAGGTAGAACATTAGTTTCTTCACAGCATATGTGAAACATGACGTCTTCTTATCACCTTTAGAAGAAGCCCCGTACCACCATCCAAAAGTAATATCATAAATACAATAATGGTTGCTCCCTAATTACTGTGATCACATGGTAGCTGTCAGAACAAATATATATTTTATGCAAGCTGCTCTAAGGGGAACCATTTTATGTACATTTGTACAAACTCATAACTTCCTGAACTCGTCGACAGGGAAATACAAACATCCTTGCATGACACACAGGTTTAAGCTTTCCTTCCATCTTTGCTGGATTTCTTAACAAAATATATTCACAAATGTTTTTGGTCAAATCTATGCTCACATATGAAAGCATTACACTCAGGTTACCATTTTTAATGTTACATTAGGAGAGAACATTTACATTCATAGTATAATCACTAGTATCTGCCAAGCTGCATAATCAACAAAACTTTATCAGGCCATAACGTCAGTGTTATGATCTCTCATAAGGAAACAGTTAACTGATCATGTTGTATATTACTGAAGTTAGTAAATATGTTTTACTGGCATTACATCGACACAAGGACAGGGGGCTAGTATCTACACTGACTGACTGACTGGCAGAGTTTGGTTTTTACGCCACTTTTAGCAATACTCCAGCAACATCACGGCGGGGGACACCACAAATGGGCCTTACATATTGTACCCATGTTGGGATTCGAACCCGGGTCTATGGCATGACGAGCCAACGCTTTAACCACTAGGCTACCCCACCACCTCAGCTACACTGACATGTGGGATAAATCATCAACACTTTGAATAACAATATGTAGCTTTCTCTTCTAGAACATCTTCAACATCTGATTCCAAATACTGTCAGTCAAAAAAATTATTAACAAGTAAAATAGCATATTGGAATATTGTTATGTGATACAAATATGATTAAATTACTGTGCGTCAGAACAGAAAACATTCCTAAGTAGCTGGGATAGTATCGAATATCTAGTTCTTTTTAACTGTGTTTAGCCTCAAGGTGTCAGCCTGCGTAGGAGGCACTCCCCTAGTGTCACCATGTTCTGGTTATGACTCTCCTCTGTTTTGTTTATATCATAAACATGACTGTGAAGTTAACAGATCCCTGATTGTGTTGCTCTCTCTAACAAGAATAGGGGAGTTCACTGGTGGGGTAGCCTAGTGGGTAAGGGCCTGTCATGCCGAAGACCCGGGTTCAATTTCCCACATGGGTACAATGTGTGAAGCCCATTTCTGGTGTCCCATTTATTGCTGGAATATTGCTAAAAGCGGCGTAAAACTAAACTTAATCACTGACAAGAATGATTTTATTATTTTTACATCAGGTAAACATATTCAACACATTACATTCAAATTTTGCCCAAGAAATTTACACGATAAGCTGACATGCATAAATTTCCTTTCCATATTGAAATGATATGAAGCACATTATCCAGTGAAAAAGAAAAAGATTATCAAAAATGTCCATAAATAAAATACGAATCTGTTTCAGGATGTCATACACCCTATCAAAAACGTCTATTGATTTGCAGTTATCAGTGAAGTTATATGATAACTGTTATGTTTCACTAAGTATATATACTGCTGAACAATGCCTCTGTACTCTGATGAGTGGAACATGCCCATTTGTCTGAAGATTTGAGTGATCTAGGTAACATCAAGTCCAATCTCATAAAAATCTGATCTACTGTTTTGATAAATCAGTAAATCTGACAAGATGTGGAAAACATTCCACAAAAGGTCAAGTAAGGTGAACTTCCATATCTGTCAATCAGCTGACTACTTAATCCTCCTCATGAGTGAGATATCTATTAACAGAAGCTTATATGAATTTTGTGCCTCAATGACGAAGGTAAACGGATGACGTAAATACACTGGTCATGGTGTTTTGTGGATATTTTGCATCCTGGAGCTTTTAAACATCCAAAGTTGTGTTTGCTATGCAGGAAAGTTTTGTGCCTCTGTGGCATTGGAAGTTTAACAGTGAATCCTAATCCTACCAGGAACCCATTAACTGCAGTGTGAACAGAGGCACATCTCAAACAAAATCCCTTGCCTAGGAGATGTTGTGTTGTGATGGTTTTCACCAAATTCATAACATCTAAATCGACGAAACAGAAGGCAAAGAAGTATACAAAACAAAGACATTACAAAATTAATAATGCAGTAAAGTGGAAGTATTGTACTGACATCAAAATACCAAACAGCCTTCAGGGTTTGACCTTGACCTACATAACTGAGGGTCCAGGTGACCCCCAAACACTAACTGCATGGTCCATTAGAATTTACAGGAAATATATGAGTAAAAAATATATTCTAAAATGCAATGGTGTAGTGCACTGAACTGTAGGACATACTAAATATTTTAACAGCAGGCACATTATGTTTCTTGTTGAGAATTTTGATAAATTGAGTTCATTGTGCATGTTGTGATGTGATATATATTCATTCTGTGTCAATTCCGTATATATTTATTCTGATTCTCCACTTTGTATAAACCCTTGAGCCTCCTTAAGGACTAGGTGTTGAGTGGTGTGACCTGTCATGGTGTGTTTGTCCGACCCTGACTGAGAGTGTGTCAAATCAGATCTTACAGAGCCTGTGGCTGCTTCTCGTCATCATGATAAGTCACAATGGTATATGTAAATATCAAATAATTAAAACAATTCTCTTCAACTTGACACTACGAAATCAGTTCCTAAATCAATAAACTGTGAAAATGTCGTTCTTTGTTTTTGTTTATGAAGCAGTCTGCTATATTACTGCTATCACTGTGGCCTTCAACTAACTGACCTTAGGCCAGACTGACTAGAGGTACCCTGACATACAATCAATCAAGTCATCAAGGATGACCACCCATCCACATTTTGCCATCTGGCTGTTGGGGCCCGTTCTCATCTTGATTAAAGGGGGGCAAAAAGAGGTGGTACCATGCTCATTAAAACTGAGAATACTTACATTTTCTTAGATTATGAAATTTTGGTTAAAGAGTAATGTCCTTTGGAATAGATATTTCCATTAGCGGTCATTCGGAAGGTGGAATTTTTAATTTTAATGAGCTTTTTAATGTATATTGGCAAAATGTCTCACAATGTCAAACCTATGTGAGTCAGTTCAGCCTTATTGGAACAGTACACATCAAGGTATCAGTAAAGCCTTTGAGCCATTGAGTATCTATTCCTTTAGTCATGCTGTTATGTTAACCGACACAATGGGTAGTGAGTTCATCATTCTGGTTTTCAGGAAGCTCCTAATTACCATATGTGATCCTAAATCTAAATACGAGAATGTTATCATGTGTCTGCATCATACAGGGCACTATACAGATTTTGTATATCATTATTCTTCTTCCTATTATTAGGATTGTGTGCTACCTCAAATGAGTCACATGACATGACATGTCTGAATTACACTGAAGGAAGAGATGCACTCTGTTCAGTCTGTGAAACCTACACTTGGTAATTGAGTAGTGTACCATGGTTTTTCAAATTTCTACATGAACCCTTCTACACAAACTACCCAATACTAACTGAGTGCATTTTATAGAAAGAATCAGCCTATCTAGAGCTCTGATACGTGGTACCAGTATTTAGATACATGAAAGTGTGTCAGTGTTATGTGGGAGAAAAAGTGACACAGGTTGTAAATATTTTCCATTACCTAGAAAGAAACCAAGAGTGGTTGCGAACCAATGATCGGCAGATTCTGGCAAGACAAAGGGACATAACTCTTCATAGCATATTAGCGTTCTTCTGATTTCTTTTTCAATTAGTAATATTATATCTTTGTATATATATTACAAATGATGTTGATGTCACTTTGTACATCTTTGCTATCTTGGTATTTACTATGTTCATTTGCATCTATTTGTCTCATGTACAACTGTTGGTTGATATTGGAGATAAAAATGAAAACATGAAGATGAAGATAAAGACAACTGGGCCACCCACTACACAATACACTGGAATCATGCTGTAGAAGTGATAAATTATGTTCCTGAGATAAATAATATCATATCATAATATTAGAAAGTTTGTATGATGATGTATATTGTATGACACAGTTGGTCATTGAGCATATATCACAACACATAAGCACAAATCAAAGTTTTAAACAACAGGTGTATCATG
Organism: Haliotis laevigata; assembly: GCA_008038995.1. Taxonomy (NCBI): domain Eukaryota; kingdom Metazoa; phylum Mollusca; class Gastropoda; order Lepetellida; family Haliotidae; genus Haliotis; species Haliotis laevigata. The sequence goes on from VKKT01000416.1 coordinate 114,017, forward strand.
ACACAAATCATTCCATATGTGTATCACAACATACATTATACTTTCGTATTATGGAAGGTTTTGAGGTTTAAATGAAAACTGCCCAGTAAAAGTTGCCCAGTACCTAATTTTGTTTATTTCAAGATAACTTGTAAACATGATAAATGTTCAAGCCAAATCGGTTATAGCATAAATGAAGGTTGATACCAATGGCCACTTTTTGTATTTCTTTGATTCAACAAATAATCAAAGATGTAACAAAGTACAAACTAAATACCCTTATATTCAAGTAACATATATCCAACAAACAGTGATCAGAACTTGGCTGTGTGTCAATACACCTGTGTTTCAATACACCTGTGTTTCAATACACCTGTGTGTCAATACACCTGTATAGTAATGTCAAACTGATACTCTGAGCATGTTTCCAAAACTTGTAGGTCAAAATAATTACAGCAACACTAAAATGCATTAACATTCAGTTTGTTTCAGAATCTAAATACTGATTTCTGATCTAATGTTTTCAGCTGACCTGGTGTTTTCAACTGTTACAAAAATAGCTGGGTTGCAACTAAAACAATTGGTCAGTGAAATACGCAAAATGCACAAATATTTGGGGTATGGGACCTTAGTTCTTCAAGACGATGTATCTCAGTAACCTTACCATTCAGTGTCGCAATAATGAGAGGTGTGTATTCCGTATTCCGCTCGTGACAATTTATATCTATATGGCCAAGCTCAAGACGTATCCGTCCACCAGTAGACTTGGTGCGGTCCGGCGGACTGACCAGTGGACTGTCCGACCATGTGTTGGTTGTGTTTCGCTTCACATTGTATCCTTTATCTGGGAGCAGCAATTTCTGAAACAGGATGTAGTAGAGTAGGGTGATATTGAAGAAGTACACTCATACTGTCATAGGTAAAAACTCTAGCCCAATCCCACACAAACCATATAGCTCCACAGATAACCAGAAACCACTTCCATGATCAGGAACTTTTCAAATTTTGAATTTGACAATATATTATTAATACCAAAGCAATATGAAAAGAATCTAATAAGATCTAATCTGTGGGGTGAGGATAGAGTTGGGGAAATCTACCCTATCACAACCCAGTCAGGGAAGCAGTACCAAATGTTTGTACCTGCAGTATATCTATTTCAATGATAACATAAGGAAGCGGACAAACCATATAACTGCAGTTATAACAACATAAACGAAAAACATAATCATCACCATTCATTATTTAAAATACTAGTATTTACTGTTCTTTAGAGAAGAAAGTCAATTTAAACTTGTTGATAAGAATTGAAGGCTCACCAGAGACCAAAAATAGATCTTTGGCTTTGCTAAACTGTGCAGTTGAGTACCAACCGGTAATTACATTGTGACATAAACGTTATCAGCCACCTGTAGATAATAGTACACGGTCGAGACTGTTGTATTTACTAACAAAAAATATCTGAGTAACACAAAAATGCTTCGACCAAATACCTGAACTTTTGAAGCGTCGTTGTGCTTTACTGCTTTGATCAGGTCGCTTTCTCTTCCCATTTTCCACAAAAGCAATGATGAGAGTCGGCTACAACACTGTTATCGGTAACTGCCAAGTGATGAATGAGTCTACATGCCTGTGACATGACACGCTTTGCTTCCTAAATGTCAATCAACGTAGATCACGTGACACGGAAGTAAACAGGAAGTGAGTCACATGAGATATTCTTATCGACTAAATAGACTAGTTGAAGGGATCTCTGACAGCCATTCATACTTAGGGATTATAACTGAAAAATGATAATTAACATATATCAATAGTTTTCTCCACTGTACGTATGTAAAAAAACAACATTTACAGTATTTACAAATGTGTATTAAAATGTCTCACTTAGCACACATGTCAAACTGTTCATTTTGGCATTATACTGTGCACGTGTTCCTTTAAATACACTATATGGACACTCCATTCGTTAATAAACCAAGCGCATAATATATGCATTATAATTGCTAAGATCGGAAGGTCACGTTGACCAACGCTCAGTTATTTGGAACGTGTTGAAACAGCGAAACAGTCCTCACTTGAGTTTTATTACCTAGTTATATCAATCAGTGATTAATTATCCCGCTTAATGTAGGCAAGTTTCACACAAGACACTAATTACTCGACCTAAACGCTAATGGATAAGTGATTTGTACGGCCCGGTATGATAGGAAATGTCATACATCTGCAATACAGGAAAACAGTTGTATGGATAGTCGACGTCTTTATTGCAATGAATGTGACGTCCAAGATATTTTATGGATTAAACTTCTTTTTAATTTCAGTTCACCTGATGAAGGGACCTGGAATGGTCTCGAAACGTTGTGAGAGAAATTATGGATTAAACTTCTTTTTAATTTCTCTCACAACGTTTCGAGACCATTCCAGGTCCCTTC
>VKKT01000416.1:162676-174057 GCA_008038995.1 Haliotis laevigata
TTTTGAAAGACAATAAAGTGAAGTTTCTAAAAACGTTTCAGTCGCCAAGACATAAAAACAACTAAAAAGCTTGATTTTACATATTCCGTTAATCTTTTACAAATTGCGTTAAAAATTGGTTTTACATTTTGCGTTAGGTGTTTACGTATTGCGTTAAAGATTTTTTTTACAATTGGCGTTAATATTTTACCTATTGCGTTACTTTTTACGTTTTGCGTTAAGCTTTTACATATTGCGTTAGTTTTTACATATTGTCTTGATTTTACATATTGGGGTTGTACAGGCCTTCCTCTACGGGAAGAGGTTTACAGCTGCCGAAAATGACCTCATGCGGTCGTTGCAGAAGGTAGGAATAGTACCATTCGTGGGAAAGCTCTCGGCTAATTTCAGAATATTTAAGCATAGTTCTAAAATATTAAGGTATTTATTCAACTCGGGGAAGTCATAGCTAATAATTAGTTTCTAGTCATCGCTTTATCTACCTTACTAAACCCAAACCAATGTGAAAAATACCCCTTCTAAATCCGCACCACTTTCCATACACAAATAACAATGGCGTTGATGAGGGAGAGGATGTGGTTACGGAAGACGATGATAGAGTGTGTTTGGATGATAATGCTGCTGCTGATGACAATGATTGTGATAATGTTGATGATTATAGTCCTATTGCAGGAGCTGTACAGTGAGGACTACAATCGCATCGACTGGAAGAATCACAGGGAGAACGTCAGCCTTGCGGATAAATTTGTTCCCAGATCATGGATTTGTAACCTAACATTTCGTACGTACAGCTAAAGTATAATTGATAATTTGGCAGTTAAAATTTACTCGATGGTCACATGCAAGATATATATGCTGGTCACATGGTGTCAACAGGAAGTGAACTAATGTACCACATGTGACCTTCAATACAGGCTATCAGATTATCCAAATCGATGGAAACTGATTTGTAAATTCTTAATTGATTCAAGAGAAGGTTGTGTCAGACATAATTTGTAATTGAAAAGTACTAGTAATAAATGTTCATGTATGCGAGGAAGCGAAACACCGACAAATGCCATGCCACATTAAAGTAATTCTTCAGTGTTAGGTATAGAGTAGTAGGGTTATAACCAATTGTACTGACATTCCTATCATAGCGTCTAATTGTTACTTACAGGTGCCCTGGATTTGTATGAGCTATGCTGTGTTCCGTCTGTCAGAGAGACAGCTGTACAGACCTGCTACAATCATATCTGTGCTGATGACGACGCCACGAGCTTCACAGGCCTGGGCCCGGTTTGTGGAGAACTTACTCTATATATCTATCTATACTACCGCACAGTCACGCCAATGTACTGTCACGCTATCTCACTACGCTAATCTGACACACTATCATGCTAATCGTTACCACACTCACACTGTCACATTATCACACCGTCGCATTACCACACTGTCACGATACCACACCCACACTGCCACATGCACGTGTCCACAAGGTCACACTACCACACTGTCACGTTATCACACGGTCACACTACAACACTATCACGTTATCACACGGTCACACTACAACACTATCACGTTATCATACCACACCCACACTGCCACATTCACGTGTCCACATGGTCACACTACCACATTCATGTATCCACACAGCCACACTACCACACTGTCACGTTATCACACGGTCACACTGCAACACTGTCACGTTATCACACGGTCACACTACAACACTATCACGTTATCATACCACACTGCCACATTCACGTGTCCACACGGTCACACTACCACATTCATGTATCCACACAGTCACACTACAACACAGTCACACCACCACACTGTCACGTTATCACACGGTTCACACTATGACGTTATCACCGTCACACTACAACGCTGTCACGATACCGCACCCACACTGCCACATTCATGTATCAACACGTTCCCACTACCACACTGTCACGTTATCACACAGTCACACTCACACTACCACACTCACGCATCCACAGTCACATTACAACACACTGTCACACTACCACATTGTCACACTACAACAATGTCGCACTACCACGCTGTGGGCGAGCTGGCTAAAGCGCCAGGCTACTGATCCAACGAGCTTGAGGTGCCGGGATCGAGCCCATTTGTGACCGGATGTAATAACCTAGGAGTCAACTTTGTGTACAGACTCTTTCAGTGTTGTCACAACTCCTAGTGTACAGTACACAACCTTGTGCACTTAAAAAGAACCCACAAATCCGTTGATATATGACCAGATGATGGCCACATGCATACGTGCAAACACCTGGTTGCGGGTACAGCAACGTGCAGTAATACTTTGACACGGTACTGTGACTATGTGTCCCAGTCCACCCAGCTGTGAATAGGTACCTCGTAAGGATAAGAAAACCGTAAAACTCGGTGCGCCTTGTGGCTGCAAGAGTTGTATGCTCCCTGGGGAGTTGAGATTGATAATACGATGTGCCGTTGAGACTGACATCCAGTGATCGAGGGAAATACCAGCGCCTTGAGCATGTACTAGTTACGTGGATATGTGCGCAATATAAATATCATATAATGATAACATTGTCACAAAACCACACTGTCACGTTATCACACTCACACTACCACATACACGTATCCACAATGTCACACTTCAACACAGTCACACTACCACACTGTCAGGTTATCACACCGTCACACTACCACACTGTCACGTTATCACACCGTCACACTACCACACTGTCACACAACAAAATCACACTACAAGAATGTAACACCACGACACTGTCACGCTACCACACTGTCAGACTACAACATTGTCACGCTACAATTGTCAGGAAAACACTGTCGCACTACCAGACTGTCACACCACGACACTGTCACACTACAAATGTCACACTACCACACTTCCACACTACAACACTCTCAGGCTACCACACTGTCACACTACAACATTGTCACGCTACAATTGTCAGTAAAACACTGTCACACTGTCACACTACCACACATTCAGGCTACCACACTGTCACACTACCACACTGTCAGGCTACCACACTTTCAGGCTACCACACTGTCACTACCACACATTCAGGCTACCACACTGTCACACTACCACACTGTCAGGCTACCACACTGTCACACCACCACACTTTCAGGCTACAACACTGTCACACTACCCGTATGTCATGCTACCACATTGTCAGGCTACCACACTGTCACACTACAACACTGTCACACCTCCACACTGTCACACTACTACACTGCGACGAATTAATATCGCCGCCATATGACAATGTGCTTTTATTGTACATATGTAAACACATTAGTGAGAAGCCATCGCCAGCACAACTGCCCAACCCTTCATCTCCTGTGATTGTGACAGGTGAACAAGCTGCTGCAGATGTTGATACGCTGGATGGAGGAAGGCGGCCAGTCTGATGCCTTCAAGAAGCATTGCGACAGAGTTCGGGATTACCTGTGGTTGGTAGTTACATTACAAATGTTATTCTTCACATCTCAAAACGTCCTCCAAACTTGATGATCAGGGGCGGTGGGGTAGCCTAGTGGTTAAAACGTTCACTCGTAACACCCAAGACCCGGGTTTGTTTCCCCACATGGGTACGATATGTGAAGCAAATTCCTGGTGTACCCAACCGTGATATTGCTGGAATATTGCTTAAGCTGGGTAAAGCTACATTCACTTACTGAGGACCAGGTGTTGAACTGGTCCCCAAGAAGTTTCTAGTTGTTCATACCCCGCTCACCTACCCCATCTCATCTAGTTGTGACAAATGTTGGTGACCCCTAGTGTGTCATCCTTACCCCCACCCCAATCCCCAACAACACCCCATCCCAATCCCCAACAGCACCCCATCCTCTCCTGCTATAAATGAAGGGACCTAGACGTGTTCGGATCGTCAGGATTGCCCACTTGTCGATGCACACCATGGTATCCAAGCTGCGTAGATAGGTGTTCATCATGTCAGTCACTGGATTGTCTGGTCGAGACTCGTTCTAACGGACCACCTCCACATAGTTGAAATATTGCTGACTGCGTTAAACAACATACACACGAACTAATCAAAACGCCCTTACCAAACTCCTCATTTTATTCTTCAGGTTTTCAAATATTGCAAACAAGGTGTTAAATTCAGTCCACGACGCCTTCGAAAAAACATTAACATAATAGTTTTAGAGCAATACAAAATATCGTATCTAAAATCATAGATTCCACACCTGAGATCTTGTGAAGCCTTGAACACTGCTTTATACAATTTGAAATACCATGGTGATCATATACTACCATCATCCAACACAGGTTGGGCCGGGATGGTATGAAGCTCCAGGACTACAATGGATCACACATATGGGATACTGCACTCGCTGTTCTAGCTCTCAATGAGGTGGGTGATGACACAGATATAACAGTTTCTCAGCCAGTATAACGTGCCAGGGAAGTGGCCATACTTTATTGGATACAGGTTCTCAGAAATCTAGTTTAATTATGCTTAAGGTGCTTGTGGGGACTGTTCACTAATCGTAAGAGGTACTCATAGGCGGATCCATAGGTGGGGCGCAGGGGGGCGCACCACGCCCTTTTTCCTTTTTTCTCAAGAGTGTGCGCCCCCGGATTATCTTGTAATTGTGTAATGTGTATTCATCACTGAGGCTTTGCTTCATCCTGGTATTTCCTTAAGCTACCAGCATATCACTGTTTGAGTACTATGAAGCTTGTCACATGAATAACGATCACCTCATTTACTGTTAGGGTTCCATGCTACTGAACTTTCTTTTGGCAGTTCCAGAAATGGTTGAAGTTTACCTTAGATTACCAGGTCTTTGTTCAAACATACATGTAATGACACCTAGGAATACCCTTCCCATATCATTCTATACATGTGTCCAGGCGGACGGCGTGGGTCAAGGTTTCAAGTCCTGCCTACAGAAGGCCCACTCGTTCCTCAGGGACTCCCAGATACAGCACAACGTCGACAATTTCAGGGACCACTACCGCCAGGAGAGTAAGGTATAGTTGTAGTCCTCCACACAGGCACACTGGGAAATACTGCACTGTTAGTGGGCGGTTTGGTTGGCACTTCACGAACACCGGGTGTCATGTCTCTGCAGTAATATTTGAACAGCAGAAATAGTATCAAATAGTGTGTAACACAGTAATAGGAGGTGGTTAAACACCGGGTGTCATAGCTCTGCAGTAGTCATTAGGCAACGGAAATAGTGTCAAATAACGTGTAACGCAGTAGTAGGAGATGGTTGGCATTATGAACACCGGGTGCCATGGCTCTGCTGTAGTCATTAGGCGACGGAAATAGTGTCAAATAACGTGTAACGCAGTAGTAGGAGATGTTTGGCATTTTATGAACACCGGGTGTCATCATGGTACTACAGTGGTTCCTGAATACGCGTCGTGACACGTACATACCGTGTGGATCAGACAGTACACTATGTAAAGTTACCTAACATGTTCGAAATCTAAGTCCCACAAACTAATAGTCGAAGGAAGGGAAAGTTCCATTGTCCACAATATAACAGAGACAACGCTTAAGCGTTGCAGGCTTACATTCTAGTGTGTTGGCATAATGGAAAGCAAATTACGTCCACTGTATGTATTTACTTGTTTTAGGAACCACGCCATATAATGAAGAGATAATCGTGGCTTCGAACCCACAGATACAATCCATTGTTAATCAACCGCCTGGTGTTTGAAATTAAACATGAATTGTTTCAGTGTCGTATCGTAACATATACATGATATCAGTTACTCTATTAGTGTTTCCTTTGTGATTACAAATTTGTGGCTCAAATACCTTTATGTACGTTTTGCATTTTCTGTTCAAAATCCTGTCTAACCAACGTTTGACTATCGCCTCATATTCAGGGTGGGTTTCCCTTCTCCACGAGAGAAAATTCCTGGATTGTAAGCGACACAACGGCTGAGAGTCTCTCAGCCATCCTCGTGACACAGGGAGGGCACGTTGTGCTGAGTCAGCCGGTTCCGAGGCACAAGCTTTGTGATGCAGTCGATATGGTATGTAGATTTAGTCATATTAAATAAATTTTATCAGTAATATTGTGTAATAATGCGGTCTTTGTTGTGGCCGTACTTTAAACTAATAATAAATATATGTCACATCACTATATATACGATACTTGTATAATCGTTCTAACTCTAAAAGATATGCAAATCCTATCATTAACACCTTGTATTGCCTCTATCAAAGAGTAAGTGACGCTGTTATAAAATAACATCCAGCAACTTGCTTTAAAAACGTGTACCTTACTCAATTTTAAAATTACGTCGTGAATGATTTGTGTCGTTTGTATCAAGTTCTAGTGGTTATCTCCAACTGAAGACTTGATCCATTAAGGAAATGTACAATGTTGGAATCTTCTTCCTGTGACAGTTACTGGGCATGCGCTGTGCAGATGGAGGCTTCGCCTCTTACGAGACAACAAGAGGACCACCTTGGCTCGAGCTCTTCAACCCATCGGAGATATATGGTAGGTAGCCCGACAGTTGTTGTGTGGATTGAACATTGAGAGATAGTATAGAGTCAGTGAGTATGGTTTACACCGCTTTTTGCAATATTCCATCAATATCACGGTGGTGGGGGTGGGTGGGGTGAACACAAGACATGGGTTTTCACACAATGTACACATGTGGGGAATCGAACCCAGGTCTTCTGCGTGACGAGCCAACGCTTTAACCAAACAGATACCCCACCGCCCTCATAATGAATTAGAAATTAAGGTTAAATATACATTTGACTATATTGCCACATTATTTGTGTCACAATGTGTCGTTTGATAACTATATAATTACCTTTTTCGAATAAATATAATGATATCGTTATCATATCTATATACTTGACTTAAAATGATTGTCCCTCGCACATATTCCTTAGGGATCTGTTGACGAGCAAAGCTTCACCATTAGGCTACCCCCACCTCCATAACTGATTCCATTATTTTCACAGCCCCCGCAAATTTTAACAAATATCTCATCATGGTCGAATTCTGTAGTGATTGAAATTAATAGATGGATCGAATCAAGAATTTAGCGAACTCTTCCACTGGAAGGCAGCGGTATTAGATTAACAACTTGTAGAAGCATGTGTTGCTATAACGAGGCTGTCGTTCGTGAAAGAAGTTGCTATAACGAGGTTGTCGTTCGGGAAAAAAGTGACAGACAATATTCCACAAACCATTTGGAGATGTTGTCAGATATCAGATGGCTCTCATTGATGCAAACCGGGGTTGTGGGTTTTAACTGAGCTTAACACAAAGAGTTGATGTATATCAGTAGAATGGTACACTCAGGGACGTCATGACTTACCCACGTCCACACGGTTTCAGGCAACATCATGGTGGACTACACGTATGTGGAGTGTACCTCGTCTGTCATACAGGCGCTCAAACTCTTCACAGATAAGTATCCTGGTTACAGGGCAGAGGAAATAAGGATGACAATCAAGAATGGATTAGACTTCATCACCAAGGAACAGCGCCCTGATGGCTCCTGGGAAGGGTCGTGGGGGGTCTGTTTCACGTATGCTGGTTGGTTTGCTCTGGAAGCTTTCAGTTGTATGGGAGAGAGGTATTATGGACAATATGCCCCGGAAACTGTGATGAGAGGATGCGACTTCCTGGTCAGTAAACAGATGGAGGACGGAGGCTGGGGCGAGGACTTCGAGTCATGTGAACAGGGGCAATATGTTCAAAGTGAAAGCTCATGTATCTTAAATACCTGTTGGGCTCTGCTGGGATTAATGGCGGCCAGGTAAGAGGATTTAGTATTGGTTTTGGTTGATCTGTACCTGTGCTCGATAGCACGATAGTGGGCATGAGGTAGAAGGGGTGGATCGGGGAGTGGGGTTGGGTGAAAGGGTATCTTGATAATGATACACTAAGGACAAGTAAAAAGTAAAAAATTTATCACATTTAGGAAACAATTGCACAATTCCATCTTTTCTTATTTTATAAATAAAAACACATTGTTGGCAAAATATTCGGCAGTCCTAGGATCTGCCCAACCACCCTTTCCAAATTCCCTTGCCCAGGTAGTTCATAAATGATGTGTGCATCAGACATTTGCTTCAACGTTCCCTTGAATAAATGTTTTTAATATTTTGCAATGAACTTTTTAGTATTGGCTTCACCCAGCACCCTGTTGTAGTCAGGGCAAGTAAAATGAAGCCCAACTTCAGTTGGTATTCTATATTCTGCTTTCAACTTACAGGTACCCAGATATGAACGTGATGGAAAGGGGGATTCGATCTATCATGTCTCGTCAGCTGAACAATGGAGACTGGCCACAGGTGGGTGCCACCAGCCCTGGTATTGTATGTTCAATGGAAGTTGTTTCTGGAACCAGTAACTGTGTACATGGTCTTTGCATACTGGTCGTGATATTGCTGGAATGTTGCTAAAAGCGGCTTACAATCATAGCAACTCATCCACTCCAGTATTACTTTCAGATAGCGCTTATTTCCTCTCTAATTCGAAACGGAGATTATATGTTTTCAAAAAACCATTGCAGGAGGGTGTGAATGGAGCATTTGCAAAGTCTGGCGCCGTCTACAGCGACAGTTACCGCAACATCTTCTCCATCTGGACACTGGGACGATTCAGCCGGCTGTATGCCGACAACCCCCTTGCTCAGTGCTGAAGATGTGTACATTGTGTAGAATAATGTCGCACCGCTTGTATATTCTAATAAACTTTGTATTCAGGGAAAAGTGTGTTTCATACTTAGTACATCAAGGCGTTATTGTATATTTTGCAAAGGGGATAAAGTGCCATTTTTGGTTTCGATTTCCAGGACGTACAATCATCAAGGAATGTACTTTACAGTTACTCTACTTATGTTACAGCAACCCCGAAACAAACACTACTGATGTTACAGCAACCCCGAAACAAACACTACTGATGCTACAGCAACCCCGACACAAACACTACTGATGTTACAGCAACCCCGAAACAAACACTACTGATGTTACAGTTATTCCAGAATGTACACAACAAATGTACACTAATGGTGCCCACAGATAGTAGGGACAAACTGTTTCAGTATATGTTTGAAAGCATCAAACTGTGTGTACATCTGCTGATATATATACTGACAAATTGGCCCTCAAGCGGACAGCTGATGCCCCCAAATGGAACGTCTAACGCTAACTGATATGTGAGGAATATCTCGAGGAAGATCTTACTTTCAAAATGTAGAACCTCCTACTACACCTTTTTACCACCATGGGGCCTTATTTGTGAAAAGCAAGACCTTCAAACGTTTCGAAACAGTGTGTATTGGGGTTCAACAATTCTCCAGTTACTGCAGGATTAAAGTCTGCACGGCCAATTTTTTATGTGATTGCAGTGAAACCTGCGAGCCTCCGTCTTAAGCATATGTTTATCGTGATAAAGGTATAAGCACACTGGCTTCCAAGGTTTCACGATCTGCAACAGATGCAATCCAATTCCATCATCTCTCCTGAGGATTTACCATATTCTTAACAGAAACAGAAACAGTTGATTTTGTTGTGTAGTTTGTAACCATAGATGAATGACAGATGCAGTGGCCTGAGCCAGCGAATGATAGAGACATATAACGTTGTCTGTTCCAACTCCTCGCAAGAATATGGCGTCGGTTTTCTTGTATTCCAAGACATCCTAATGGTGCAAAACCTCCACAAAATCCAGACCTTCAGTAGCTAATATGCTTATCTGCTCTGGCAACTGTGAATACATAAGGCTAAACGTCATGGAAAACTCACTAAAACTAAAATCTACTGGGATGAGACTGGCAGTCGACGCCTCGCAACGCACGTGCGCTGCCCCTACTACCCGTCTTGTGACCAACACACGGTTCATACCGACAAACAGTCTCAATCTTCACAGCGATCCTTCGTAGCCTAGTGGACAAAACCGCCAAGCTAGTGTCGGCACTACATGTTGGAATTTGTCAATAATGTCATATTTTAAGATTGCATTCAGTGATGGCAAGACAAAGTCGTATCAATTTTCAAAACGAGTAATAATTCAAATTCAAGGGCTATTCCTCAGAAAAGACGGACGTTATTAAGATAATGCCCGGGGCACAGGGACGTTATTAAGATAATTGCACGGGACACGAGGACATTATTAAGATAATTGCCCGAAGAAGCGAGATTGTATCAGACGTGAGGGATATTACGAGAAACAGTGTCCCCTTAGAACAATAGATTGACGTCACTGTCGGTTTATAATTCATGATAATGACTTCATATCTGCAATGGAGGACTTATCACACTACCAAAAGGAAGCCTTCTGCCCACAAAGCAATCTTGATTCAACCTCGACTCGATTCTGTTGAAAATGTTTTCTGAATAGACTGTGAAATCTGCTTTAACCTTCCTGTTGCGGAGTGGTTCCAGAACATTGGATCATGATGCTGACCACAAGCGTGTATAGTCAGCTGACAGCTGTGTTTGTGGTGAGTGAAATGGAAATATACATGAACTGATGTCAAAACTAATGGCCAACATCCCCGTGATTACACGCCGTAATCAGTGCAGATGAGTAACATTTGTACAGTATTAGGACACATTGTGTTCGCCTTCTTAGAGGGAGAGCAACCTGAAATAATACTTCTCAGGATGAGTAGGCCCAGGGAAGGATGAGGACTTTGATCTGGGGTAGTGAGTGAGAGACGCCTTCAACAATAGTCCAGCAATAATTCAGGAGACGAAAGCACTCGTGATGTTACTCGAACGTAAGCCCGCCAACCCACCCCACTCCCTTGATCATGCCGGGATCAGAAGAAGAAGACTTCTCAGCAGCGCAATAAAACATCTCAGTTGTGTCCACAACCTCCAAACTCCCACATAGAAATAATGTCGACCACTCACTCTATTCCATGACAAAAGCATTTTGTGTTCGATTTTTTCATATCTCGCTACATGTTTTGCCTCTATCATCTAACGCCGTTTCTGATTTGTTGGCCCAATAACAATTTCTACAATGGAATACTGGTACAATACCACACGGAGAACTATTATAAATCATATTACCCAATACTGCACACAATGTATCCGTTAGTTCCTTGTCACGGGTATACACGGGTATATATGTGTTGTAGATGACGTGCATCTCTGTGTGTGCCATGGTCGGTGTTACGGCAAGAGTCAGTGAGTGGCGTGTGATATTTTCATTCAGGATTTGAAAAGAAATATTTGAAGATATTCTAGAACGAGAACTTAACAATTGTATATAATAGGAACCAACGTACTATGGCGTTCTTCGCCGTTGCCTTTGCAACTGTGATCGGTCTTCAGTTCGCGCAAGGTAAGACTGACTGACTGACTGAGTATGGTTTTACGCCGCTTTTAGCAATATTCCAGCAACAT
>VKKT01000416.1:198541-208769 GCA_008038995.1 Haliotis laevigata
CATACATACATACATACATACATACATACATACATACATACATACATACATACATACGGCCAGATTACCATGTGTACACTACTTAATTGTTTAGTCTCGGAATTGCTGATTACGGCTTTCTCGTAAACACAATGGGTTATACTATAAGGTTTATAATTGAATAAATACGAAATAATTATATATTATTGATATATAATCAATGAAACACTTTCACTTGCATTCAGATGGTTACCGTGACAATGCCATTGTCAAGTTCCTGATGGATCGCATACTTCTGTTGTCACTGGCTGTTCTACTCATCGGAGTCTGTGTTACCATGGCGACCGCCTTGTATGTTGGGTAGGCAATATTCTCATTACACATCCGATATCATCTACAGCCTGCTGACTTCACCTTGAATAGGCGTTGACTTCACATTTACTGAACATTGACTTCATGTGGATTATGTATGGCTGTACATTAACTGTCAGTTAACTGACGGAGGTATGTTGCAGATCTTGTCTATACCCTTCATCAGTCCCTACTAAGAGCGCAATAATTGTCACAAGGAAACAGCAATTTATCCATGACGCTGTAGAAGTGCTAGACTAAGGCTTAGTCTCTGAATATATATAATTTTGATAGTAACAAACAAGCCCATTTATATTGAAAAGGAGCCCTAGGGAGACCAGAGATCCTGAACCTGAGGAAATCTAGACATGCTTTATTTAGGACTTTAGCACTGCAGAGAGGGCTTGGCAGTAGGGAAATTAATGTGGTTCAGGGACTGTGAGACAGACTATAGAAGTGCATGCAGGTCACATTTCATATAGCAGTGTCACAAGGAAATAGCAATTTATCCATGACGCTGTAGAAGTGCATGCAGCTCACATTTCATATAGCAGTGTCACAAGGAAATAGCAATTTATCCAAATAGGGTTGCGCAACAGAGAGACAAATGACCAGTGATCATCTATGCGAGAGAAGCTGACAGGGGTAATGGAGGCGAAGAACGATTTGATATGCCACGAGTGGCGTTTAAAATGTTGAATGCAATATATTTTACGAGAGTAATTATCAAATATGAGGGTGGAAATCTGAGGGCTCAACCCTGTCAAGAAATCGGTGTCTATCTTTGATGGTGGCGATATTTTATTTTGACATTAATAATATTGTTCGAACCGAAGCGAGGGAAGTACGTTGCCAACCCTTGCTCGCTTCACTCCCATACAGGAAGACTGGTAATTTTTCTCCATTTGGGCTACAGTTTACCTGTGGTTGTGCATATTTGTTGATATCTTCTAGTGCAAGAGGGAGGAAGAAGGTCACAGATAAAGAATGCTCCTCCAAGTCTGATGGGGGTGGAGGTACTGTCAGGTTTGACCAGTATGAGTCTGAAGATGACCTCAACTTCACAACACACATTGCCAGTGTGTCGGGAACACAAATACATACCAACAGTGAATATGAGGCTGCGCCTGAAAACCAGAGCTGTAGACCCGGATATGACGTGTATGAAAACGACCGGTTGGGCAGAAACAGTCTCTCTGCGAATAGCAGCACCGGAAGTAGCAGCTGGTATGAAAACAGCTCCTCTGTTGGTGGGGACCGTCAGTATATCAACGTGTCTCATGCGGAGACGTGTAACGATGGAATCTATTCAATTGTACCTCAACAATATTAGAAGCGTTAATTCATGTCTCGTAGAACGATGGATGACTATATTCATTATCGTTGTTATCGTTTGTTAACATTTGTCAATACATGCAATCATTTCGGTGTTATGAGATCCAATACGGGACAATGTACATATCGTGGCTAACGCTATTGAAGATATATTTCGGATTCTTTTATAATGAATGAGAAATTTAGGGGAAACATAAATTCAAATATTCTGCCACATTATTTGTGTCACAATGTGTCATTTGATAACAATATAGTTACCTTTTTCGAGTAAATATTATGACATCGTTATCATATTGTTATATTTGACTTAAAGTGATTATCCCTCGCACGTGTTCCTTAGGGATCTGTTGAGGGGTGTTGCAGTTGTGACTGGTCGCTACATGATGTGTATGAGTGAGTGGTTTGGGTTTCTTGCTTATTTGACAAGTATGCGTCACTTGCCGACGTGCTAAAATAATGCACACATTGGTCCGTGTGAAAAAGTATAATTATTGCAGAACACCGTAAAGTCTACCAATCGTGTCCATCCAGTTGAGCTCATTCAAACAATACCTTCCCAAACTTTCTGTCACACCATAACATCTACCTGACTGCGCTCTATAAATGTTTTGGAAGCCGTTGTATTCATTTGGAATGTCTCAAATAGTATCTGATCAGGGTGTGGACCTCTCATTACCACTGGCCTGACTTGGTGCATCACAAATGTTCCTCCTTACAGTACACGCTGGAGGCCTGACTTGGTGCATCACAAATGTTCCTCCTCCCAGTACACGCTGGGGACCTGACAAAAGTTCCTCCTTAACTAAGTGACCGAGGGAGTGAAACTATACCGAATGAGCAAAGTAACCTGCATCTGAAGACCGTCTGCTCATCGCCCTTGAGGGATGCGTGCGTTAGTCAGGATGATCTGTAGTAATCATGGCAGCTTGTCCGACTGACCGTGACACACCCCGAGTCTCACTGCTGTATCAGGAGAATCATTATGTCCAGGAAATAGGGTGAGTGAGTAAGCGAATTTAGTTTTACGCCGCACTCAGCAATTTTCCGGCAAAATGGCGGCGGTCTGTAAATAATCGCATGAGCATCGACCTGCTCAATTGGGAACCGATGACATGTGTCAACCAAGCCAGCGAACCTGACCACCTGATCCCGTTAGTCGGGAACTGTTGGCTTGACCGACCTTCAAATCACGAAGGAGAAGCTGACAGGGTCCATACCAATATGTGGCGTATGCTGGCGAATGTAATTATTTCACATCACACAACGTAGACATGTGTTTTAGCAGGACAACGCACGTCCGTGTGCTCTTCTAGTACTTACCGATTTTCATGCGTATATAGACGACCTTGAAGACCATTCGTACTCCCTCGCTCCCTTAGTTAAATTCATGTTGCCTAAGTCTCGTCATAAAACATAGAAATACGATTTTTTAAAGTTTAAAATTAAAATTCATTTGTAAATACTATTTTCATATGAAACAAGGAATTGGAATTTCGTGTAACCATAGTTGTTTGTAATGTCTCTTTTCACTGTCACACGAGAAAATTCGGATCGGCAGAATAGTAGGTCATTGTCTGAATTGGTTAATGAGACTCATGTATGAAAGTAATATCACTATGTGTCAACCTCATGTATCAGATTTCATTACAATGACAAACACACCGACAAATCCAGGTTTTTGTGATATCCAGCAATACCACGCATTCACTGACATCAGCTAAACATACATCTAACGCATACAAGCCAGTAGCAAATCCCGGACGGTGTTTAATAGTTTCCTCATATCATGAAAAGGTCTTTTGATGGCTCAGATAGCTTTGAGCGGAACAAACCCATCCTACAGTCAGCTCGCTGTTGTGGTGATTCGTGTGTTATTCTGAGCTTACCCATGCAGATCACCGCTGGATCGTATGACTTGCGAAAATGTGTGATACTAAACTTGCTTGAATTATAACGTCATATTGTTAATATTTTATGGCAGATAGGAGAGAAGTTTATGGCTCTTACACCTTGCATAAAATACATACATTTACAATATATGACCATTTCTGACAGTACATTGACCGAGTGCTCACCTAACCACATCTTCATGTACATTTAGTTGGAACATTGGGGTACCCTGGTAGTTAAAGCGCTCGCTCGTCACGTCAACTGTCCGGGTTTGAATCCTTGCATAGTTAACATGGTCGCAGCCAGTTCCTGTTATTCCTGGAATTAATGCGAGGGAGTACTGTTAAAATAACACTAATTGTTCCTTTACCTTGTCCTGATGCTATGTATCTAATAAAGATGGACAAGGATCGGTATAGTGTAATCATAACCCATCCCGGTCATTTTTCGGAAGAGTAATGGTAGAAGGAAATTTTGTTTCGACCCTTTTCAAAGTATTGTATGTATTCAGTGGGTACATAGCTTCCTGGTGAAGTGAATCAGCACATGTGCGCACAGCCCAGTGGGATACAGCCGTGCTGGTGTACCTGTGTGCAAGGTTTGGCCTGGTCCTGGTGGATCTCTCGGTGTCCTAAAGGATCTGTATCAAGTCCGTTCCGTATCTGTACAACCGTGGGCATGTTTGGTTTCATCATCGGCGTGGCTGTAATGGTTACTGATTATCCAGGTAATAATACTTGATAATAGTATGAAAAATACAGTGTTTAATAACATCTCGAACGTTTAACAGGTATTCCCGTTTGCAAACACATTCATCACTGACATTGTGCCATTCGTGTTTTAATATTGTAATCGTTAGATCAATTGTTCTCGGGTTCCATTAAATTAAACTTCCTTATTTGAAAACAAAGTGTTGTATTGATCAAAACAAATATTTCAATACAAAAATGAAATCTTCTGTTACCTATGTTACGAAGAGATCAAAATCCACATCACATCATACAGAATCTAACTGAATCCGACATGAAGTAATGACAGTGAAACTGTATCCATACAATCGTGTTATTGATGATTTTTCCATTTTGATGCATCAGTGAAGTGAGAAGGTTGTTTTTTTAATAATAAATAACTACGAGACGATGTATTTACAGCTATCCGTGTCAGAAAATTAGGTCATGGGAATGTTGATGTTGCTCACCTGTCTGTTTCAGTAGTATCGGGCCAAACCGGCTGTAATCCCCCGAACTGTCACAAAGGTAATGCGATTTGTGTACAATTTGTCAATATAACGTATACTTCCTGTTTAACGCCAACGTAAAAAACGCTGCACTGCGCTCAGAAAATAATGGCGTCAATGCTGAGGTCAGTGGCTGATCAAGTGAGGATGCCCCAATGTAGTCGTAGGATGATGGCGTGGAATCAGTCATTGAGTTTGATTACACGATCCAAACTAGTCGTCGTGTACGACAAGCAATACGTGTTGGGGATCTATGCTTTGCCCGAACCTCGTAGTCTGCGCCCTGGACCATGTGTCACATTGCTCTGTGATCTCCTACTTAGAGACATGTATTTTTGTTGTTGTAGACACAATCTACCCCAAATCTTGAAACAGCAGGGTATACATTTCAATAACCTGTTCCTGGAGGTTTACAATGTCTAAAACTAAAACACCACCTGCAAGTGTTGATGTGGAGAAGTGTGTGTGTGCTTAGTTTTAACACAAGTAGCATAATCTTCCAACGTTCGCCTGTGGTTATTGCTTGATCTTCGACTACTCCTAAATGAGTATTATTTACACACACACACACACACACACACACACACACACACACACACACACACACACACACACACACACACACACACACACACACACACACACACACACACACACGGTAGTGTGTGAGTGAGAGAGAGAGTGAGAATAATACGTTGAAAAATTATGCTACTTGTGTTAAAACTAAGCAACTTATTAACAACCTGAAATGAAAGAATATATTATGAGATCATGTGCTCAATAAATCCAGTAATTCATGTCTGCCACACAATATGATTGTGGTTAACTAATCAGACGTTAATGTATGTTATTACAGTGACTATAACAGCGAGTAAATTTACATCTGTGGACAACAATACTTACACCCCCACCGGCCAGGCAGCTTGGGTTACTGATGGTGTAAAGTCAGGGCAGTGTGCATCAGTCTCGTCCATTTACCCAGCCTGGGAGGCAGAGTTGGGGCAGGATAGGACAGTCAGCAGGATCAAGATATTCTGGGACGGTAATTTACCGTTAGTTTGACACTAAACATTACACGTTTGAGTGAGTGTGTGAGTATGGTTTTGCACCGCTTTTAGCAATATTCCAGCAATATCACGATGGGGGACACCAATAATGGACTTCACACATTGTACCCATGTAGGGAATCAAAACCGGGCCTTCGGTGTGACGAACGAAAGCTTTAACCACTAGGCTACCCCACCGCCCATATACGTAGGAACAAGGCAATGGTGAGATTTGTTATCGCAACCCAAAATAATATTCATGTATGGCTTGTGAGAGTCCGAGAGATCCGAATTAGAATTGGTCTTCAGCAACCCATGCTTGTTGTAAGAGGCGACTAACGGGATCGGGTGGTCAGGCTCGCTGACTTGGTTGATACATGTCATTGCATCTCGGTTGTGCAGATCGATGCTCGTGCTGTTGATCACTGGATTGTCTGTTCAAGACTCGATTATTTACAGACCGCCGCCATATAGCAAGAATATTGCTGAGTGATCCATTCATCAACAAACAAACGTCGTTATAGTCTCTGATGCTCACAGTTCATAAATCGTAAACCAGAAAGGTATTTAACATACATTTTTATCTTCATTCTCATATTCCAGATGCACAGGATGACGTGTATGTGTCTGTCGGGGGCAGGATATGTCACAGCGCGGTGTCCACGGAGTCCACATACATGTGGGAGCAAGAATACACCCTGGTCTGTGGTGCACCCGTCACGGGGAACAGCCTCCGGATCTACCGTCAACCTACTGCTAGGATGCTGAACCTGAGTCTCTGTGAGGTGGAAATATACGGTAAATAGCGTCTGGTTTTATTATTGAAATATGAAGTATGGTTGAAACGTGAAGCATAATAAGGCGAGAGAGACCAGGAGATAATTTATCGCCTTGAGAGGCGTTTGCGTCACATGTCAAGAACACGACCCTCAACGGGTGCACGACCTTTGACTTGCGCCGTATGTTCTCTGCTGTTATTTTTATATATTTGGATGGTGCCACTGATGGGGCAGGATAAACCGACCTTTACTCGACAGCTGGTATTATCATTTTCTTAAAATGATTCACAAATACACGACATTGCCTCTGGAAGCGATTTCCTGTCACTCAAATGTATTTGACTCTGACGCAACAAAACTTTCTCTTCGTTTTCATGTGTCGAAAAAATGAAAATAGTCTTTAAATTCTATGTACATCATTTCAGCCACGTCCGAATCATCATCAACACCTCCAACATTCCCAGCTTCCCACGGACCATCTACGTCCTCCACACCAGCGACAGTGATATCACATGGAGACGCCACCAGTGACGTCCAACCAACACTGTCAATCACCCTAGACAGTGCTGCTACAAACATTGCTCCAACACCAACGACACTGTCATCCACTGATATATCCACTAACCATGCCAATCCAACAACGACGATCAGTCTGACCACTGCTACAACTATCTCTTCAACACCGATGACACTATCATCCACTTTTAAATCCACTAGCCATGCCAATCCGACAACGACGATCAGTCTGACCACTGCTACAACGACGTCTTCCACACCAAGGACACCGTCATCCGCTGCTACATCCACCAGTGATACCAGTCCAACATCGATGAACGTTCTGGACACAACTACCATCACTTCGTTCCTTGAGACTACAGAAGAACTACATGAATCCACTTCTAACCATTTCCTAGCTCCAAGTTCTACAGTCACTCCACATACCTCATCTACCTCTGCCATTAACTCGACTCCAACAAACAAACATACTGATTTCACGTGGCCAACGTCAGGCCTGTTATCCTCTCAAGGTTCAAGTTCCGTGTTTCGCTCAACCCCAGTTTCCCCAACCTTAGTTTCCAACCCCAACCTTAGTTTCCATTCTTTGACAACCAGCGAAGCCTCCATACTGTACAATACGTTGCAAAACATGAGCCCACCTACATACATGCTGACCGCAACGACATCATTGACGGCTGTATCAGCAACAACTACAACCGTGAACCCTGTTTCTGAAACCAACGTACCATCGGCGGTCACAGCGTCAGTAACATCTACACCAGCGTCCAAGAAGACTACACCCACTACCACCCTAACCTCAAATGGTGATATCCTGACAACTACTGAAGAGCCAAATGCAGCCGGAACTACGCCAAACGTTGGGCAGGAGTCGAGCACCGAGAAAGCAAGTAAGCACACCTGAACACGTGTTGGTCTCAGTTAACTAAGAAATTTAACGTCGCCTGTAAGATTAGTTAACCGATAATGTGTGAAGACCATTTCTGGTGTCACCAGCCGCGATGTTGCTACTAAAAGTGGCGTAAAACCCAATACACTCACTCACTTTAGTGGTGTCCCACTTCGATACCTTACAGCGCAGACCAGCCGCGGGCCGTCCACCACATGTCATCTTGTTGTAGGTCGTGGTCTATGACTCGCACCGCCGATCGTCCGCTGTTTAAATCTAAACGCAAAGGGTTCGTCCATTATGAGTGACATCATGATGATATTAACACCAACATCATGACCACATTTATTATTTGTTCACATATATTCTCCTGTTTCAGAAACATCAAATATGAACATTGTCATCATAGTAGGAATATTGGGAGCATGTGTGATGCTGCTGTACATGGTTGGGATCACTGTGTTCGTGTGGAGGTAAGACTTGCACGGAATAATACTACAAAATACACATTTACTAAGGTTAACTGCAAATATGTATCTTCAGTAACCCATGCTTGTCGTAAGAGGCTACTAAAGGGATCGGGTGTTCAATCTCGCTGACTGGGTTGACACATGTCATCGTATCCCAATTGCGTAGATCGATGCCCATGCTGTTGATCCCTGGATTGTCTGATCCAGACTCGATTATTTACAGACCGCCACCATATAGCTGGAATATTGCTGAATGAGGCGTGAAACTAACTCACTCACTCACTCTAACTTGACGACAATGCCGTATGCTTACGTGACCAGGAATACGTACATTTATATACGTACATGACGGACACGTATCTTCAAACAGGAAAAATGATAAACTCATTACATTTCAGACAACATCGAAAGGCTTGGTACAGCCCGGGGAGGGCAAAATGAGACACTGGTGATCCGAACAGCTGCACTCCATATTCATTTGGTGCCATACGGGACATTTAAGTCACAATCAAAGCGCTTATTATTAATATTTATGTTCTTGTTTCTAAAACATTGCCAGACACCAATGGTTTACTTTCTTTTGTTACAATAGTGTCATAATATGAAACAAATGAATAGACAAGAGACACCCATAAGACAACACTGTTCTTGATTTTCAACACAACAAAGAAGTAGAAAGGTGATAAACTAGAGTGAGTGAGTGAGTATGGTTTTACGCCGCTTTTTAGCAATATTCCAGTAATATCAAGGCGGAGGACACCAGAAACGGGCTTCACATATTGTACCCATGTGGGGGAATCGAACCAGGGCCTTCGTCGTGACGAGCGGACGCTTTAACCACTAGGCTACCCCACCGTCCGATAAAGTAGAGATGATTAAATCACGGACACAGTAGCTTCAGCAATGATATCTATAAATGTGTTGAAATATGAAAACATTGTGCAGCTTATGAAATGAAAGATCAAGTAATGCAGATTCGCTTCCCTGACTGACTTCCTTCTCTCACTGATTAGCTTCCCTGATGTGTGGGTTTAAGGAAAGTGTAAACAATAACGTGAATATAATAATCATTTCACGGAAGTGATACACGTGAAACCCACGAGCACATGACACAGGGGATGCAACCCTGCACGGTGCCATAGAGGATTGGATGACCGTCCCAACAATTCAACTTGCACAATACACCATAAAACATATTTTCCACACACTCACACAAAGTCGTTAAGAATGTGCTGGCCAGTAAGTGTGTGATACGAACGTCATGTGGTGTTCAGCACTATGGGATACCCACGTGCATTATGTCGGACAGCGATGTTAATTTTTCAGACTGTCCGGATTGACTGAAACCGGCCTCTGTTGGTCAAACCTTGATTGTATACATAACATAGCCGTGAAAATGAACATACTGAGAAATACATGTACAGTACAACCAGAAATTATTGAGAATTTAAGATTGTATTTCTACCCATTACTCACGTATTAAATGTGAATATTAGCAGAACATAACTCCAGATTCAAAGACAGGTGAACAGTTAGTATTTTGTCACCATGGGCAGCAATGCGGGCTTCAATGCGGAGAGGCATACTACTAATCAAAGAAGTTGGAAAGTCGTGGTCCATGCTGTCCAAATATCGGACCACCTCTTCTTTCATTTCAGCAATATTTGTCAGATTTGTCAGGGCTATAGCTTGGCCAATCTAATAATGTCATATTTTGGGTCCGAAACCAGGCCTGT
>VKKT01000416.1:265357-283299 GCA_008038995.1 Haliotis laevigata
CACGCCGAAGACCCGGGTTCGAATCCCAACATGGGTACAATGTGTGAAGGCCATATCTGGTGTCCCCCGCCGTGATATTGCTAGAATACTGCTAAAAGCGGCGTAAAACCAAACTCAGTCAGTCAGTCGGTGTCAGAAGAGACAGCGAATTGGTGGTTTCTGGCACGAGAAACAGTATGACGCACGGTACAGTATGACGCACGGTGCAGTATGAGAAAGTCTAGTGATTGATAGTTTAAACACATTCCAAGCCATCGGGTACGATGACCTCCAATCAACACCAATGAACCCGACTTCCCAATCAGCCTGGTCATCTCGTACGAATTGCAGCGGTTCCTTGGAATCTATTTGAGCAAGGAATCCCACGGGGCTAGTATCAACGAGAAACACACTGATAGTCTTTACGTACAATAAACACAAAACGGTTGAAGTATTCACATTAGGAATGTATCGTTTTATCACAATGAAAGTATACAACGGGATCTATTCTTACTTTGACGTATATATAAACACGTTTCAGGAATTATGTCAATTTAGGTGTGAAGAAGTCAGCAGAAAAGTGCTATTTATGATAAGGCAGGAGCGACTGATATGGCCTGTTTTGAACAGATAAGAATACTTATGGTGCTAACATCCGATTAAGGAGTGGAGCTCTGAACAAATACATGATTATAACCATGTCCTTAACTACTAGGACCTAAAACAGGCTAGTTTTATTGTGCAAAATAAAACTTCATCACTTCATCATATCTTTGTCAAAAGAATGCTACATTTTCTGTTACGACTGAAATATTTCATTGTTGGTGCACATTATTTCCTAAACAATCACGTGTTTACAAGCCAGATACACTGAATTCCTTTTGTGAGTAACGCTTATCATTCTTCTTTGAGAGGCATTTTCGAAGTTGTTATGTTGTTGCAATGAGTATATTGGTATACGTTTATTATTGATCGTATCTGCCACAAAGGTATATTGAATTGATGTATCCGGTCTGGAATACTGGTATCGCCCATGTAAATACCGACGTACGTACGAAAAGTTAACCCTTTCCGGGTTTTGTCCTCCTTATGCTGCTATATTGGGTATTTGATTTACTATCTGGATAGAGAGACCTTCTAAATTAAAAAGAACGAAGGACCTGTAGTATATTAGGACAAGCAATCGTGGCAAAAGTTGATTCATTTCGAGCACAATGTCAAATACCTGGTGTAACCATCCCAACTGCAATGACATCCCTCATTCTCCTCCTCATTGGCTGCATCGGACGTGAAATCTGACTTAGAGATTTTGCGTTTCACGTTTGATGAAGGACTTGTTCAAGACTTTGTCCTGGAGGATCTCCATGAAATTCCGCGACCAATAATGTCCCAAACATGCTTTATAGGATTGAGACCTGGAATCCTGGTAAAGTAGAGTTCCTACAACCTCTTGACGTAAGAAGTCACCAAAGGCACGTGCACGATGTGCCCTAGTATCCTTTTCCATGAAGATGATTAGCCTCTTCATGCGTCAATGTACTCAGGGATGGTCATCGAAATGTGGTACAACAACCCTATCCAGGATGTCAGTCATGTGCCATTGTTCAATCAACACTAATTGCTCCGAGATATTCCGTGGTGCATATTCAGTGTGTGGCGTCAAACACGAGCTTGGGGTCTGTGTCATGAACTTCAGACTTTCATCCGACAAGTTACCCAAGACGCCAAATTCCAATGTCGTCGTGCTTGACAACAAGCTGGTGGTACACTTTGTGCTCTGGTTATAACCAAGGACTAACGGTAGGTAGTCTGGCTCTATTCACGGTCGATGTAAGACGATTCTGGGCCGTTCTGTTGGACAAACGGATATGTGGGAGCCACTCTGTTATCAACTCAGCACTTGGCATAAACGGATGAAGTCTTGTATCCTAACTAGTAGTTTACACCAGTGATCGACCTGAACGCTGGGGTTTTTTTGGCTTATAGTCGAGGGATGACAACCAGCATTTCTTGCAATAGCCTTCAGTGAAATGCCAACATTCGAGATACCAATAGTTTGCCATTATAGACCAGTTGTCGGTTGAGGAGGCCCCGTGTTTGCTTATCAACAGTGAAATCAATTGACTTCCCATGTTATCGAGCTGGGGGAACAGTTTGCTGAAACTTGAAATTGGCTTAATTACGTGTGCACATATTGCACGTTATGCTCGCCTTGATCGTAGCACGTGCCTATCTAAAATTAATGTATGGTGTGTCCGCAGGGTCTAAATAATCATACAAACAAGCATAATTGTGATGTGAGTATAAATACTAATATAGCGATTACAAGTCCTGGCTGTTGTGATAGTTTTTTCCATGTGTATATATCGGCCCATGCTTTATCACTCCACCATCTAACAGCTGTGTGATGACGTTCGAATCCTAACAGCAGCTGTCTATACACGCAGGATTACTGGAGCTCGGTAATCTTGGCGGGAAGACGCTAATCCTCCAAACCCATTATACTTGATGTATTACTGTCACAATATTGACACGTGTATTTGAACCGACGCGCAGATGTTTAGGACAATACACTGAATTCAATGCGTGCTTGATATACAATACCCGAAGCATATCCAGGGCCATCAATGTCAAAACTGAAAATGATGTCAAGTGTTCTAGTCTTCATATTCTCCATTAAAGTACCATGCCATGACTGATAGTATATTCTATGATTCCCGTAGTGTGGTTGTGAGTGAGGTAGCTGTAAGTCTCCTAATACTGAGGTCATCAGTTATTAGTACTATTATCCTCTGTTACAGTTTCTGGCATCACGTCATATTCACAGCCGTCTGGAAAACACCGACTTGTAAATAAAAAAACATACAAAACAATTGATGGTTGGTTGGTTGTTTAACGCCGCACTCACGATCGCGTCTGGACCAGACAATCCCATGATCAACAGCATGAGCATCGATCTACACAATTGGGATACGATGAAATTTTTCAACCAAGTCAGCAAGCCTGACATCCCGATCCGATAATCGCCTCTAACGACAAACAGGGGTATCTGAAGACCAATTCCAACTCGAAGTCAGACAAAACAGTATTTAAACTGTGCAGAGTAATCAACTGTTTCAACACGTAGTTTACAACGCTATATTTACCCTGTCAGTGGCTGCTTCTAAGAGATTGAGGTGGATGTTTCAGGAAGCTGACCAGCCACGTCAAAAACATCCGCCTTGTTACATTACCACGTATGAACAGAACACATGTGTCAAGAGGTTGGATAAATTCGTGATTTGTGCAACGAGAACACATTTTATGCTTGTGACAAAATAGTTAGTTTTATTTCTGTCGCTAAACAGATATCTCAATGCAAGATGCCTCGCTTAATGCTTTTGTTATATACATACACTTTACTGGCATCTCAATAGTCCTCAGTGCACTCATATACATATGTTTTTCAATTAAAAAACAAATACTTGTGTACCGTATCATCACTCAGCCTCATCAAGAATAGTCCTGGCTGTGTCGCTCTTCTTCGCATCCACAGAGCAACCCATGAGCTATCATCTGGAATAGTACACCCACACAGTAGCAAAAAGCAATGATTTGGAGAAGGGTTATGTGAAGGGTTATATCACGTCGATAAGACACAACCAGATCAGAACATCCTAACAAGTTGGAACAGATAACGCATGAACTGGTTACAACAACTTGGGGGTGACCGGACAAAATCCGACCGGACAAATTCCACCCCAAAATTGCCACCCCGGACAAAATCCACCTCTTCTCAACAAAAAAATGGACAAAATCCACCCTTCTCAAATTGCTATTGTTAAAAGTTTTAGTGTGTCCTGATCTTTGATCAAGTTGTTTTTTCTCAAGCATTGCAAGCATTGTTTTGATAGCATTTACGTTTTCCTAATTGGCTGTTGTCCCTAGATGTTGTTTCAAACATTCAAGGTTTCTCCATTTGTTGTCATATTTATGTATGTATTGATGCATGAATGATTCATAAATGTGAAATGTGAATGTGGAATTTATTAGGGGTGGATTTTGTCCGGGGTGGGTTTTGTCCTGGATTCCAACTTGGGACATGTTCTCCATTATGATTGTTCAAAATAGTTTCCCTTAAAATAGAACTTTATTCAACGCCGCTCTTAAAAATATTGGAGTTATATGACACCAGTCTGTTGATAATCAACTCCAGACAAAATGTGATAATTATTACGATCCACATGGTCGGGTATGCAGTATCACGCAATCAACAACGTCATTGTGCGTGTGACCCTTTGATAAACATTTTACTACTACTACTACTACTACTACTACAACTACTACTACTATTACTACTACTACAACTACGACGACGACAACTGTTTATACATCTAATGTGCACCAGACCTCCAACTTGATAAGGTGCTCTGCAGTGCGATATTGTGTACAGCACATCGGATGCCATGTCCAAGGTATCCGAATATATATTAGCCAGTCATTGTCATCATCATCAACATGGTCAATGTATCAGTGTGTACCCGAGTGTCATGTCTTCATATCCCCCTACCGGGTACACATTCGCTGCTAAGTGAACAAGGACAACGTCAGCTGCAACCAGCGTGTTGAAGATTGCAGACACTTCATCTGAAGACCGCTGTAAAGAGGACCACGTGCCACTAGAAGGTGTCCATCAGGAGCAGCATGGGTTGCTGGGGACCAACGTGTAACCCGGAATATCTCCAGACAAATCTGGTTAGGCCGAGATCCTGGCCATGCACAGTACAACGAATGCATTGACAGCTCACCTTATTATAAAAGGAAATCGTACGAAAATATTTCCTAAGCGCAGCATTGACGCGCGCCTCAGATTTTTGTCAGCACCAAACCTGTGTAAAGTCAGCATATGGGTGACGCTCTGATGTGGCTCTCTGGGGCTCAGACACCCTTATATAACTTGAAACACCGGTCTAACCGAGATTACACATCCCATTTCAGGCCAGATATTCCTACATATTCATAGGCATAGCAGAAAGTTAACCTGTGTTTCCGATTCTGAACTTATCAGGCTACGGGATTCCTTATATGATGGTACGGGTACACATTTCCATGTTCAAGTCTTTGCCATTACCAAAGGTTAACAAACATCCACGAGAACTGGAATCTTGTTGCATGCACCGTAAAACAACATTCACTCAATCTTTTCTGTTGTGTGTCTTTTTCCTGCGCTATTCCTATTTTATTTGTGTTTATTGTACGTGACGAGACAACAGCTCCAAGCTAACTGATGGTGTATTGTTTTCAGCACCAACGGAACAATATGGCTCTGGCAGACAACCGTGCATCACTATGTTCCTGGTCGTCTCTGGCTGGGTCTTTTAGAGGCAGGCTATACGCTTCTCGCCTTTAATCGACATAACGTCTTTATCTGATGCCAGCCTCCGTTCCCGTCTTAGATCAACATCCACCAGACACAATATCACAGACGGGGCAGACTTTAACAACACACAGTCATCCTACAGCGTTGTCATTCCAGGAGATTACCGCTGTTTACTTAAACAAATACTCAGATGTATGGCGCTTTAAACATCTTTTGTGAAATGTTCGTGATTTTTTCATGGATTCAAACAATAACATCATTACTTTGAAGTTAGCACACACATCGTTTCAAACAATAATACAATTTCTTTGAAGCTAGTATGGCATCTCCATTCGCGATTATATTATGTCCGTTACATAACAATACCTTGTGACGGATCTTAAACACGGACTATGCCGCGTGCTGACATGAATTGCTATTGTGGTTTGTAGCTGTGAAGACTTCCATGACATAGAAACTTCAAACTAAGAGATACATGCAGGTAGCTCCTGTGAGCACTATCACATAGCCTCGATCCAAGGCCGTACTGAATGCTGAGCCCATGGATGTGTAGTAATTCTGTCCTTCGAAGAGGAAGGTCTAGATAACCATAGTCTATTATTTCATCATTTTAGAGAAATTAGCATTAAAACTTAATTTTTACCTTAGAAACTTGTGCAAGTCTTATTATCACACCAATCCTTGATATATATTCTGCTAATGCATGATGTAACATTTATCATATACAGTAATCATTGTTGTTATTCATATATGACTTAACTCGTTCATCGTCTCTGGCGACGAGAGTCACTCAATTACTCAGTGACTATTTAGAACTGACAATGGTGACAAACGGTTGCAATCGCAACCGACTTAACCATCTTCTGTCTGTGATAGCATCCAGGACGTATTTTATCAGTATCGCGGTTCTTGCATCACCTGGTGTCACCATAAACTTACTATTCAGTTCGCCAGGAAGAACTATCGAAGTCCTTGTGAGGAAACTACTTTTTACATGCAAGGCACATATAACTTGTCAACCAGAACGTAAGCTTTGTTTAACCATTTTGTTTTGTAACTGTTTTTCCATGTACACGGTGGTAGACTCTCTGACTTATCCAGATGTGGAGAACATCGCCAGGCAATAAAATGCTTATTCACTTGAAGTTCGCAATAAAAACGTTAGCATACATCACTGATACGATCTATAGGAAGTAACCAGTATGTGATCACTGAAGACAAATACATCTATTTGCTTAAGCTTTTTCCCCCAAACAACACTTCCTGGGATGTTTAAATCTCTCAAGTCTTTGTTAAGTGAAAGAATACAGGCGGGAATACTTTTGCCGTGCAGTCCAAGCATCGTTTGAGAAGAAAGACTGCGAGGCTTCTTACTCTGACATGAACATTTCTATTATATAATGAAATCTAGCAAATTGATAAAATTGGCTAATTTATATTCGGATCCGTTTGTACATGGCATTCAATGTGCTGTACACACAATCCCACATTGAAGCGTCCGCATGTATTACCACGGACAGGAAACAGTTATTCTGATCACAGATTGTATATCTGTACGCAACTGCATCGTTTGACTAAACTGTTGTAGCCATACGTCAATATTAGCAGGTTGGTACAGCTCCGGCGTCACCTGACTAACATTGCCATGTCGCTGCTCGACATAAAGGGAAAGTCGACTATTGGAAAGTTGACGTCATCTATATTGTCATACAGTCTTGTGGTCCTGACCGCATCGACCTGAATTTCAAACAGATAAAACAAGTTCACTGGTCTCGTTAGTATTCTAGCATAGGCGAGTAAACCAATGGAACAGAACTGGCTATCTATTCAACAAAATGAAGCAACTTGACAGTACGGAATACAGATGCTCGATGAAAGCCACAGTATTGTAGAACATGAATGGTCTCGTACCGATATGATGAATGACGTAAGGAAGTATATTTTACATGTTGATCTTCAGATACATTCCACTGTTTCCATGGGGTATTAGAAATCTTAGTCCAGCACGATAAGCTAAACCTTTGCCGTTTACCAATGCCTTCCCACACAAACAGACTGGTGTTTTTTGCTCTGATCCATCACGATATATTTTCTCCTGCAGTATGTATTCCTCTTGGACCACCTGGCATTCTAACTACATTACTGTTACATTGCGGGAGTAGAGGTCATACGCACGTGTACAGCTATAACAGTGAGGGGGAATTATTTGTAGGCGGGGCGGTGGCGGGGCGGTGGTGGTTAAAGCGTTCGCTCGTCACGCCGAAGACCCGGGTTCGTTTCCCACATGGATACAATGTGTGAAGCCCATTTCTGGTGTCTCCAGCCGTAATATTGCTGGAACTTTGCTAAAAGCGGCGTTAAAACTAAATTCACTCAATCTATATGTATCACTTGTAGGCATTGTCCTCCTTATTGGAATTTGTACTGAATACTCTTCACGGACATTGGTCATGTACATATTCCAATAAGGGAGAGACATATTTCAAGAGATCTGCTAACGGGTGTACATGTTAAACCAGAATCAAATATTATTAATTATTATCTGCGATTTTACATTAGGTATATCTCAACCCAAACGAGCCTGATCTGTACGTTTAACCACAGAAGGATCCGCACAAAATAATTACACTGTAATGACTTAATCGAATTTCTGAATTACTAGAAGTTTATTTCGGACTAGCTATATTTTTAAATTTATAGGTTAAGCAGTAATAGGCACACACGATGCCCTTCAAAATGCACTGGTAGGAATTCATTTGTTTGTTGAGAGACCTGCGTTGTTTAGTGGCTATTTGTTTTGCTGACTCATGTCATCTAGTGTAGAATGCAACGTGTTTCAAACATTGCAGTAGGTGAGTGTACGCATGTGTGAAATTCAAAATAATGGTTCATGCATTGTAAATATGATAACGGGAGTGTACGTAGAAACCTGGAATCTGCATCCGCAAGCAATATTCGGAATTGTGTTTTCATGTTCTTGAAGAACATACCTTGCTGCGATGCAACCTGATTAACGGATTAATTATACGATACACATACAATATCGACAGAACTATTGGATTGTGTCTACAAGCTGCTGGCACCTCTCAGTCACAGTATCCTGGGCTATCTGTGATATATGTACAGTGAGTGAGTGAGTGAGTGAGTTGAGTTTTACGCTACTTTTTCCGCCATATCACGGCGGGGGAAACCATAAATGGGCTTCACATATTGTGCCCGTGTAGGGGAATCGAACACGGATCTTCGGCGTGACGAACCAACGCCTTGATTAACCACTAGGCTACCCCACCGCCCAACATTTGTTCAGTTCAACAATCAAGTGCTTCTGTTACTCCACTGTATGCTGAACAGATTACCTATGTTAATTGCATACAATAACTTAGCATTCGTAAAGCAATGTGCATAATTTTGACAAAATGATAACTGAATAATAATCATAGACAATGACGGAATTATAATTACTGCCTTAGTGTCAATAGTCTTTAACAACTGCAAGTGTGAGTACAGTCCAGAGAGAGACATCAAGATAACATGTTCACACCTCCTCGACTGGTCAGTATGATTAATCTCTCTTGCATCATAGATATCCCTGACACTGATAATGTTTCATCACTATCTTCATCTCTCTGTATCGGAACGTGAATTTATAGTTTTGGGTAAATCATATCATAATAGAGATATAGTGACTTGAATTTCAGATGGTGCTCTCTCAATGTCATGTCTTGTCAACGAGATAAAAAAAAGGAAGGTCCTTGCGCAAACAGGTACATGGGCGACAAAAATAGAAAGTAGATCTGTGGGACATTTCCCCAATTGTTAAATCATTCTAAATATATTGCCAGCTTGTTCAGAAGGAATGTAGACATCGAAAAGGATAGTAACTCCTCTCATGTATTGCAATCACCGGACTGCAGTCCACATTGTTCTGGAGAGGTGATCTTGTGGCATGTTAGTTTGTCAAAACAAAATAGTTTAGATTATTATATTTACAGTAAATTAATAAACACAATACATACACCAAATCGGGACTGTTTCATGTTAATGCAATCTACCTTTGTGGTACTTCGTGTACCTCTTCAACTTACCGTAAAGATCCTGATTAGAACTGGTCTTCAGCAACCAATACTTGTCGCAAGCTGCTACTGACTCGATCCGGTGGTCAGGCTTGCCGATTTGGTTGACCCATGTCATCGTATCCCAGGTGGTCAGGCTTGCCGATTTGGTTGACCCATGTCATCGTATCCCAGCTACGTAGATCGATGCTCATGATGTTGGTCACTGGATTGTCCGGTCCAGGCTCGATTATTTACAGACCGCCGCCATATAACAGGTCTATTACTGAGTGCGGTGGCAACTCTCTCCAGCCTGATATTGTTTGTGCTGGAACGTGTATTGCAGGGGACAGACAGCCTTGTTAAACACCCGTAAGTTGCATCTAACAGTAGATAACAAGCGTGATTTATCCATATGAGATTTCCGCTGGTGTCATGTAAAATATGCTCTGAAGGCGAAACGAGAGTAATCTTGAGAACAACATTAGCTCTTCGTCCATGGTTTGAACCGCAGGTACATACATGTATTGAAGAATGGAACAGCAGTTAATGAAATACAGAATGACATGAGGACTGACAGGTTACCGTACATAGGGCAAGTTCATTGGACCTTCTAATTAGCCTTAAACAAATAAAACTGTACAGTGAGTGTATTAATTAAATTATCAGTACGTATAGTGGTATTTTAGTAATAGACACACCGACTGGACCCATCAGTACGTATAGTGGTATTTTAGTAATAGACACACCGACTGGACCATGTACATCTAAGGCGGCATTTTGTTGGACGTGCACCGTGGCTACATCCCGCTTGCTTGAGTGATGTTCAATCATGTACGTCACTACCGAATATAGTGAACCGGAATAGTTATACACAGTCATCGATTGACAAATTTCGCCATCGGGTATTTCCACCCTCATACCTTAGTCTAAAAATATTGTACAGTATGCAACACTGCCGCGCTACTTCAGCTTGACCACCAACATGGCTAACGTCAACGTGACGTGATGGAAATTCTAATAAAACATTTATTAAACTCTAAAAATACAATTATATGATTTTTCCTCCACAATTATAAGGGAACCTCACTTTCACATTACCTTGTATTATAAAAAATATTCAAATTCAATTACAATGTACAGCCCCAAACATAAACAAACAATACCTAATTTATAAATCAGAAAGCCTTTTAAAAAATACATCCCCATCTATACAAAATTTGCAGCAGAACGTTAGTAAACATTTGCCTACCTGGTAAGTGGTATATTTGTTTCCGTTTAGAATAGGAAATCACAAGATAACGGACAGGCGAAACACCAAACTTATGCCCCTCTTACACCATCACGTTCCGTTGCATTGTTAAAAAAATTCTATATCGGTTATGGTAGAATGGAGATAAACTTACTGTGTTTGGAAATTAGATGAATGTTAGGCCGAGTTGATAGTCTCTAATTTCATTTGAAGCCGAACGCGTATCTAATTTCCAAACACAGTACGTTTATCTCCTAATTATACGTTGACTCTCAATGGCGAGAGAAGATCTGACCTATGTGAGCAATGAGCTCATGACGATACCAAAATGATTGCAACTATTCAACAGTTTGCCAGTAGCACTGGATGAGACCTTCCACTGGCAACCCATTTGACCTTGAGATGAGGATGTCGCAACAAATCTGCTTTAACGTGTCTTCATAATGGCTATTTAAGGAACAGTAAGCAGTGATCTACCGAAACTGTTGAAACTGGGACACACACACACACACACACACACACACACACACACACACACACACCCTCTCTCTCTCTCTCTCGCACACACAATCACCATATTAATAATCTACTTCTGAAAATACATTGCTCAGATTTATATCCAATATACCGTTGGGTCCTCCAAGTAATTAATCTTTTCTGCCTGTGCTGGACGTCATGCCAACAGGGACATGTTTAACCACAATCGTGTGTTCTCATCACACAACCAAGTATGGCCTCCATATGCTGCCAGCTAGGTAAATGTAACAGGTTGTATGTGCTCGTAACCAGACTGTGTTAAATTTATTGCGAAAGAAGTTTAACAACTATGTAGGTAAACCCACACTTACCAGTAAAACATCGGTACGTTCTGGTGGTTTTATAAACTCCGACACAGACAGGAAACAATTCTGATCAGACACTGTATATGATTACATATGGTTGCTCGTTCTTCGTAAATTGATATTTTAAAGACTTATCGTTGATAACATCGATGTATGCAGGTTGTTTATGGATCACAAATGCAGTTTACGTCCACGGGCTGTACTTATCGGTTATCACTGCTTGGTGTACGTTGACTGACTGATACTTCACGTTCCTCTCGTTTCTGTGGAAAATAACCAATCACGGAATACATATCACTTGCTAAGGCCTCTTTTTATGAATAATCAGATCTATATTTGACAAACTGATTTACCAGCAAAACCAGAAGCTAATTTGTTCATGTTTGTTTAGGTCATCATATTTTTGGGCTTATCAAAAACTACGTAAAGCTGTGAACTTAATGAAAACATGAAAACCACAGACAGCTGTTTTGGTTTCTTTGAAGTGAGGAATTCGCTGTTGCATAATAAATTGAATTATTTTTCTCTGCTGCGCACGTATGATGTATGTCATTTTCGATACGTTACTTAAACGGATCTGTTAAACCTCATGCTGCGTTTAGAAAAATAAACATGGTTACTGGCAACAGTTTTCAACATACATGTACGAAACTCTTGCCTTATCTGAAAAGTGCTGATACGTGTAGAAAAGGTGGTATAACGAGTTATTAACTTTTTAATCAATGGACATTTTACTTCATATGAGCAACTGTTTTTCGTTATATGTATCCTTGATAATGAAAGCGACTAAACAGTTGCCACAGCCAAGCGAAATCTTTTTGGACTTGATTACTACAACGTAATCCAAAACAACCGGGCACCTACAGATCCTACAGACTGCAACCATTATGCATGTTTACAAATATTTGCCAAGCAATGATGAAAACACCACGACTTGCATACCTTACTTCGACTTTCCTCCCACAAAGAAGCACTCAGTTCATTCTAACCCGGACCTTCACGGGTCATTAAGATGGCTATAGACAGGTGTGTTGACCAAACGTTCATGAGAGGTAACGCCCATGGCTTCAGGAGAACAACCCCATTCGTTGATAGCAGGCAGTGGGGTATATGTAAGATGCAACTAGCCAGTAAAGAGCAATGCAGCACTTCTCACAGAGAATGCACAATTTGAAAGACACACATTGTAAAATATACCGACAATATTTCTGTCACTTGTTGTAGCTGTTCTGTTGAAGAAAGTGTCAAGAACGAAAATCAGAAATTGTAGCTTTCAAAATGAGATTGGAAAAAGTCCATCACATCTCATTCAACACCACCCTACACGGTCGTGTAGATCCACGTGACTTTTCTATATCATGGCTGCATAACTCATTAAAGGGAGATTTCATTCACAAAGCTCAGTCGTTAATCCCAAAGTTGTGTTTCTTTAAGAAAACAACATTTCATGTAACTTCTGTCCACCCAGTTGAGTTTGTTAGCATTTGAACAATAAACTTGATCAAATCAAAGCTCTTGAAAATATAACTTTACTGTTATATGCTATTAAATGCAGTTCTTTACGCACATCAGGGTGACAAAAAAATCAACACCTGAGAGGTAATATAATGGACTTCACTGACAATACAACAGCATTTATGAAAGGTAATATTTTTGACCAGGTTGTCAATGAATGTCTTTGTAATGTAGACTACAGATTTGCACCAAAAACACTTGTTCACATGAATAACATTCGTTCCTTCTTTCTCCTAATTCCCTTGTCCGTAATCTCGCTGGACCTCTGCACGAGTCTTGCCCATTCTATAATCTAAGTTATAAAACTGTAACCTACGTTACTTTACAAACTAATTCATTGGACGAAATAATCGTCCTCCAATAGACGGATTTTACAACAATTTACCATGTATGAAGGACATTGCAGCTACTTGATTAGCAATAACTAAAATGTTCATAACAGTTACCGGAACATGTTCTAGTGATGATACTTGATTCATTGCAATCTTTGAAGAGTGACTACAAACCTGAGGGTTGAGATATGTTGTAGTTTTCTTAAGAGATCGAAATATCACACGTTTACTGTTGATATCCATATTTCTAAAAAATCTGTGTGGTGTTAACAGAAGTTATACAAGCTTCACGAAATACAACTTCTATTAATCTTTTGAAATGATGGCTAACGACACCCAAATATATTCATCATTTCCAGATGCTTCTACCGAAGAAATTCTCAACAGCAGAAACCATATCACTATAATGAAGTAAATTAACAAACATCCTTACCTGTTATATTAGGAATTTCACGAATAAAGATGAACTTTCCCTTACATATTTGAATTACGTGAAATGTCACTGAAGTCCTGCGACCATGTGACAGCAACAAGTGGTAACTGTTGCAGGTTATTAAATTATTGCCTTGGATATCTGACTACGCTAAGAAGCGAAATGTTCTATTTCCAGTAATATTTAGTGAGATTCCATATCAGGTGGTAACGTAGATTTCAGAACGTAGATTACTTTCGCCGTTTGCAAACTACTATGATCTTGACTGGAAGCATATCGCAGTCCATTTTCGGTTTTATTGCGCTATGAAAAAACAAAGCATTCATTTAATCACTTTTATAGGTAACTGTTATTCATGTTTCCGTTCAGTAATGGTAACAAAGCTTTAATGCTTAACACAACTCTTTTTATAGACCGGATTCGCCTTTGTGTACGGTTATAAATTGTATGATGTGTACGTGTTCTACGTATAATATATCCAGTAAACACTTGCGAGCTTTCAGAACAAATGTTTGTCAATACATATGCATTTTATACTGCATTTTGCGTTCTGTAACATAGATTACCGCTATTGTGGCGACATATTGCAGTGTCATATTTGTTTTGTTTTTTGCGATGATCCCTTCAAATGTTCATAGGTTTTACATTCATGTGGGTACAAAATATGGGAAGTGATTTTAAACACCTACGATGGTAAACATACTAATTGCATCCATTTGTTGAAACACTACAGCTTGGAGACACCCAAAATGAATAAACTGAAACACGTGTTTTGATTGTAACAAACAAAATAGTTATTTCAAGTTGATTTCTACGACTTGTACCATGTGTTTTTGGTAGTACTGGCAGCGTATTTGATATTTATTCGTGTTTTTTCGTCTGCTTAACAAATGCAAATCAAAAACGACATCAGAAATGGATGATTTACCATTCTCTCTGAGAACTGGTGAGTGACCGGTGACGTATATTGCAGTCACACGAGAATACCTGTACGAAGGTTT
Source organism: Haliotis laevigata (assembly GCA_008038995.1). Taxonomy (NCBI): domain Eukaryota; kingdom Metazoa; phylum Mollusca; class Gastropoda; order Lepetellida; family Haliotidae; genus Haliotis; species Haliotis laevigata. Next base: position 280,123 of record VKKT01000416.1, read on the forward strand.
GCTGTTGGTGTTCAAATGTTGGTGTTCCTGTCTATCAGAACAAACAAACAAAATCTATTACATTAAAACAACACGTGTTCACTATGTAATGTGATTTATACTCTGCTTCAACAGATATGTCTGATGCATATTGTTGCATATATTTATCAGCATATTTCGTGCATGAAGAAAACACATATTATTATCTAAGAGATTGATATGACAAAACACTGAATTGTCAGGATAATATGAAGTTTATACGTGTTACACTAGAACTCATCGAAGTACGTGTAAATGCATGAAATCTGACCAAAGCTAATGACTGTACAGATCATCGGGTATATGTGAATACAAATTAGGATTATGTTGTTTCAACAATCCTGCAAGCTGGATATTGTGGGGTCTATAAAAGTCATCAAGGAGACGAGTTGTCTCATCCTTTGCTTTAAACTTTTTTTGTCTGTCATTCATCTTGCTCCTATTGATCATTTCGTGTAGCTCTAATCTAGACACATGACCTGAAAGGAAGCAAAATCAAGTCACATCGATGCACAATTAAATAAAACATCTAGTGACAACCACATTTATTTGGCAGGACAGAAGAAAACAAAGCATCCTTTAAAAGACTCGGGGGACACTAAAGATAAACTTAATACACGTTATGAGACTGCATTCATGGTTGGGTCCATTACGGATGTTCTTTATTATGATTACAAGGTAAATCGTATTTTCGTTACTGCATATACAAGCTGTATCAAGCCCTTCATCATAGAACATGTATGCACCCATAACAGTCTAGATGTATTTGAGTCAACAATACCAGCTATGTCTTAATTAGCCGACAAACGTCAAACATTTTTGTAAAATCTGTATCAAGCATTTCATCATAAAACACGTTACGGTATTCAACCTTAATATTCTAGATGTATTTGAGTCAACAATACCAACTATGTCTTACTTAGGCCAAGAAAGTCAAACAGTGATGTAAAGGTTGTGTACGGGTCATCGTGCATGTCCTCCAATCGGGCGAGTAAGATCTGGTCTGGGGGAAACACTTTCATCCAGTCCCTGATGGAGACGTGGTACACGCCGACCAGCAACTGGTGATGGTATGAAGCAGATGTACACCTCGTATAATGTGGAATCCTGTTTATGTATAGATCTAACACAGAACACATTGCCGGTGTAAATGCACACGGTTCAAAATATTACCTTGAAGGTGTGAGTTCAAACAATGTGGATGATTCATTCATAGACTCTTTTTATTTCTTCGGTTTTATGGTGAATAATCGCACTGAAGAACATATGTGTGTCAATTAAACATGTCGTGGTCAGGGTTTGTGGGCTCGACATATGTCAGAATAATGTTGAAACAGAACTTATTTCCGAATATTAGACTGAACAGATAAATACACACTACCCGTGAGGCGTTGCTGTATGCACAAGTCCTCAAGGAGTACATTGAGCGGCAATCTTCAAAACTTTTTAAGTAATTGACGACACTCTTATGGAAGTTCTCTGCCGTTACGTTACTGCGGATGAAGTAGTTGTACGCAGAAATTAGCCTGAAGAGAGAATGATAATTTTGCAATTAGCAATATATAAATTACATTTTTGGTGACGACAAAACGCTCCATGTGTTGAGCACAGCTACAGATGTACAAACCGTAAGTTTCTGCTTTCAAAGGAAACGCAAAAGTATAAAAATTGGAAATACCTCAGGTTTGCTAATTGTCTGATATTCATACAAAATGAATACCAGAAGTCCACTTCTCATGTCTACAGGCGTTGGGAATGACTGATGCAAAGAGAAATTGGCCAGAAAATACCGAAAAAGTGCAGGAAACGAAGACGCAACTACTTCGAGCGTGGCGGCCAAACACACAAACATGATATCAACGCGCATCATTGAATTGCTGGGTCAAGAAAACGATTTGTTTGTCAGTACATTTATAGAGCAAGTGAAACGTAAAGACATGCTACAACTGACTTAGCTCACCGCGGAGCCTTTATCAGATTCAGGGGTCAACAGTCACATTGCCAGACCTAGTCGACCACGTTTCACAAAGTTCTGAGCGCATGACAGGTTCAGCAATACCTGGATTGGGTAGGATTTCAGACCAGACAGTGAGGAACCATCTACGCGCCTCATCTATTCGCCCGAGGCTGCGACTTCAATGGTGTCAAAAACACCGAGTATGGCCGCAACAGCGATGGAGATGTGTCTGGTTTAGTAATGATTCAAGTTGTTTGCTTCCCAGCACAGACCGAAGCTTGAGACGTCGAATGTTCACACGTCGCGGTAAACGTTTTGCTCGAAACTTCATACATTAAGTGGACAGGTTTGGTGGGGGAGCCTAACGAACAGACTTGAACACGTCCCGAGCATTTCACAGCGTGGCACTGATGCAATTCCAATGTCACGCGTTCTTCCTGTTATGCAACAAGCAAAAGTCATGTTTCAACTCGACGACGCCCGACATCACACAATACTGCCAACGGTCTTTTTGAGGAACCACAACATAAATGTACCCCAGATCTTATCCCCCATCGAACACTTATGAGATTCATTCACGTCAGCTTCAGCCACAGAACATCCGACAGTTGGCAGAAGCACTGCAGTGGGTGAACCTCCAGCAGGTCACATCGTAATCTGATTGTTCCTAGTTCCCAGGCAGTTCTGGACTCATCGTGGCCATTCAAAATATTGAGAACAAATCACCTTCGTCTTGTTTTATGTGTGCCATAGTGAACTTCTATCAGAGACAATGGCATTCCAAATGTAAACAATTTATCATGATCTGTTCATTATTAATAAAAATATAATTTATAATTTGAAAATCACTTTTGCGTTTCGTTTCGAGTATGTAATCCCAAATGTAACGTATGTTGCCTTTGATCACTGTTTAAAACACATTTTTACATTTATAGCTCTCGGCCAGAAATGTTCGTGATCTTTACCACCAGTTGTCAGACCATCTAATTAGAAGCCGCAGCGGTTGAGTAGTAGATTCTGTGTTCCGATTAAAACATTGTATTAGTACAACTATTCTCTTCCAACAGAGGTTACTCCTGTCATATCTTCCTACGTAACCGCTGTTCTAATACGGCCCTTTCATGGTGTGAGCGTTCAAGACAAGATTTAGTTGTGCAATCAGCGACGTTGTTTCAAAAGTGATCATTCGCAAGGCCTCGGTA
>VKKT01000416.1:299742-310304 GCA_008038995.1 Haliotis laevigata
CTTGTTCTTTTATAGTGCCCTGAAGAAAGAATGTGAAGTTTCTTTTTTGACTCAGTATACTTCATTACGTTGTCTCTTTAGAACCGCATAGGATGCAAGGAAGAATTTAGATTTACATTACGTGTATTTCTCTAACCCTGTCCTCATGCTGGTTTGGTCTGTGGTTCATCTTGGATACTGCACTGATGTGAGTGAGTGAGCATGGTTTTAAGCCGCTTTTAGCAATATTCTAGTAAAATCACGTCTGAGGACACCAGAAAAGGGTTTCACACATCGTAACCATGTGGGGAATCGAACCCGTGCCTTCATCGTGACGTGCGGACGCTTTAACCACTAGGCTATTCCACAGCCAATAGACTGGTGTGGTTTCCATTCAAAAGTGCAACGCCTTTACTAAGGAGTAACAATCACTCTTTGATTAAAGGTGTTTGAGTGTTGTGATGACAAGAACTCGAAACGTTTTTCAAACAGCGTCTCCAAACATGACCGTTCAAGAAATGAACTGAATATTATACCCTGTTCGTGAGTACTTTGCTGATTCAGAGTGTGTGACGTCGATGCTCCCATCAGGGAATGTAATGAAAACATGTCTACCTGTAACTTAAACCATGTTTTCAAGGAATATTTCATGCGAACATGTCTTGATACCTTTTGCTATTAAACAATCATGTTTTGCTCGCTCATTTACATCGTACAGTTCCTCAACAGCTCTTTCAACATCCCGACCAAGGATGTTCACGACGAAAATGCCTGTTCTCTGAAGCTGTAACGTAATTACTTCCTGTACGTTACACCTGTAACTTCTCATCAGACTGTAATGTAATCGTATAACAGCCTGGCAACACAGAGAACGACCGAATACCAAGTGTTTAAAGTGTTCGTATAACTCGACCTTAATGGACATAGACTTGTACACACCGACAACACGAATAAAGTGCGGTGCTCATGTCAATGAAAGCTTGATGAGAATATTGCTTAACAGCGTCATGGGCTGGTGGAGCGTGGAATATATAGGGTATATAACGGAAAACTATTCGCCTATATGGTCTTATGATGGGTCATAGATTCCGCACTGTACACTGTCTGAGGCCCAGGTCCCTTTAATCCACATCGTCATTGTATTTGGTATCTTAACAAAAGCTGAACAGAAGAGGCTTGTATTTTCATAAATCATACAGAATGATAAAGAGAACATGTATATATTTGGTACATTTCGTATCTTAATAATAGCCCAGGCCAGCTTCTCAGTTTATTGGTGTCATTTTAAATATACATGTCATCCACCATGGGACCAGTCAGTTTTGGCACCAGTTTGGAATAGAAGACCTCACACTGACAACCCGTAGCCCGCGGTTAATGGCGGATGGTAACACCACTATATCTTGGTTACAACACAATGCTGACATATAGCTGTAAGAGTAATACCCAACTCACCCACCCACTAGTGAATTATAATCATGTGATTTAACAAAACTTTCGACAACACTGAGATCATTCCATCTACCTTTTTTCTCCTGTCAACATTCACTTAAAGAGACACGATTAGTTATCAAGCACTCCCGCCTCCCTATGGAATATTCAGCATCACACAAAATGGTAACAACACAATTCCCAATTGGCAACGAACTAAAACCGACGCCGGTATTGACAGAGAACTGTCTAATAAGGTTGACGTAAAGTTACAACCCTATCGGTGTACATATATTTTCTGGGTTCGACTACATAGGGAACACGTAATCGTTGAATCGTTACTTAAGAGCGTATCTTTCCATTGTTTGATAGACCGAACTAGCGTTATGTTTGGTAATGACTTTGTCATAGTCACTTTAAGAATTGTCTGAAAATAAATGACACTTATTCAGGGTTATGCTGCACAAACATATGAACAGGAGGCTTGAAAGGCAATCATTTGGCACACATGAACTCTGAAAAGTGAACCCGTCCACGTTTACTGTTTTATAAGCAAATATTTCCACAATCTTTTCAGCAAAATATTAGAGATATTGAAACTGATGCCATGTAATAATCCATGTCACTTAGAATCAGTATGCCTTGTCATGCTTCGATTCAGAAATCCTTCATCTCCAAAACAGAGAATCAAACTGACACATTTTGAATTATGGCACTATTAACAAAATGCCCCCCAGAGACGTACAAGGCGTAATCCACAAGCTCATCATGGATCATGATTCATATCGTAATTCTGAGAGTTCCAACATTAAGCTCCGTCCTAATTCTTCTGTCATCAGAAACTGCTTTGCTCTTATCGGAGTATTAGGTAGTTTTGTTCAACATTTAGCTCCTCAATTTTACACATCGATTAGTGGAACTGACTTAATCGAAATACGGTTTTGGTAATGAAACAGTAGAACATATTGTTTGAGTTGATGTTGCGGAAGGATATAACTGGAACATATATTTGAAAAATACTATTATTTTACGAAAATGTAAAACATGATTTTGTATGTAAACGACCGATGGAATCCTATATGACATCTTATTGCAGTGATTGTAACTGTAGCAGTCCATGTTTAAGAAGGACGTGATCTTACAAAATTAGTTTTCATGATGACAGTATTGGCATTACGTGCAATCAGTAGCACACTTTTAGCAACTTATTAAAGAAGATACCATGATCAGCAAACTGGTTGTAGAGACAAAAACATGTACAGACAATATTAATTCCGTTATCACATACACGAATATCTACAGAGCATACGGCAAAGGTAATGCGTATAAAATCATCTTGTGGCATCCGTAATGCAAGACGGTCGATGGGCCATTAAATCGTGTTGGTAGACGTATTCAGCTGTTCATGTCGTGTCAGCCAGTGCAAAATACATCGTACCTTTTATGACTGAAGGCTTTGTGTGATGAATCGCTTACACATCGGGCGTCATTTGATACCAGTGACACGAAGCTGAACATAGTGGATCTGCAAACGTCAACACATTCTTATCGCACTTCTCAACACCTCTTTACAAGTTTCTGCAGAATGGACCACACTGATTATAATGTTTTCAGGACCCGATAACTTAAAGGTTTCTGATGATCTACGTAAACTCCCTCATTTTCGGTCTGCATTGGAACGATACCGGCGCCTGCTATAACAGTTCCGACCTAATGTATTCTAAATAACCTTTACCAGGAATGATGATAGCTTTACTGTCACCAGTTCTGCGTGTGAAACTAAGGCCAGAGTACGTCACACACTACACTCATGTAGGGAATAGAACCCGGGTGTTCGGCGTGATGAGCGAACTCTTTAACCACTATGCTACCCCACCGTAGATCCGTACAGATGACGGGGCGAACTAATCACATTTGGATTCAGTTACTTTGTAACATGCCAGAATCTATTTCAATGTTTACTGTACATAAGCGACAAAGTAAATCCATCATCCTAAGAAAACTATTCACACAAGTCATGAGTATGAGTCTATGATTCTATATGAGAATGTGAAGATCCGATAAACACACGAAAAGGCAAGTCAATTTTGAAAAGAAACTAACAAACAAAAAAGAAAACAATAGCAAAAGTAATACCATTTCACAATAGAGGATTGCATCGAGTATCGCTTGTTGCTGATGTGCTAAGGGTATACTTTACAAAGTTCAAGCAAGATCACCAACTTATCTATTGATCTCTCTTCCTGAGTACGTTTCTAAACTCATGTACGTCCCCTGTGAAATGACGAAAAGAGCAATTTCAGAACTAACAGGTCAGTTGCCAAGAGCTTGTGACCACAACGCTGATTCAGCTGTTTTTCTCCAATATTTATGCAACGTCTACATTATAGACGTCAAGTGACTACATTCGAAGAAGTTATTTAGCAGAGGTTTTTGTTAAGTTCTTCACAACTGTGAACCTTGGTGTCAGTGTCATTCCTTTCCCATGAGGTACATCAGTTCTCATGATCAGATCTTTCCACCCACTTTCAGCTGTCATGCCGTGTAATCTAACGGTAATTCCGTTCAACATAATCTCTCCAATAACAGTTAGGTATGATGACAGTTAGTAGTCGAAGAACTTGCCCTGGATTGTAGCCTAGACAAACGTTCTTCTTTGAAAGGTCGTTCCGAGTGAGCTCAGTGATAAATTTAACAAGTTACATGTAAAGCAAGTAAAAAGAAATATCTAAAATCCGGCGACGTATCCTTTGCTATTAAATCACGGTGAAGGCTTTTAAGCTAATTTAAACGAAAATGTTTATTATGCTTGCTGTATCTGGTCTATGTCGTGCAAACCGACTAACTGGTGCTATCACATTTAGGCTGTTAGTTTATCTACGGCTATTACGTGTGTGCTCTTTGCATATCTCAACATTGCTTAAAGTGATAGCGTGATAGGGAAACAAGTATTTGTAACATATAGACAGTGTGACAGGGCTATTATCTTAGAAAACGGAAACACATGATTAATGGTAACAAAAGTATTAAGGATTTGAAATGTCATTTCAGCAGTGAACGCATGATTTGCTTTTTGTATTGCTCTAAAACGACTGGATGTGTCGCTGTGATAATCAGCTTGCAATTACTCCAATTACGTTCAGATACCACGGTGGACAGATGCTAGATATACAGTCATTAAGGTTATTCAGAACAGACTTTCTCTGAGATGTTTTGCTCGGCTGGTGTTAGCCGTCGTATCTAGCTGTACATGGTTACACCCAGCAGTGATGACAGGATCTGGTGACTTCCCCCAATATGCCCGTGATCCATGTTCTTACGGCTCGTGTAAGCGATAAACTTTCTGTGGTTTCCTCCCGTGCAGCAAGGCTCTCGAGCTCAGTCAAGTATTATTGACGCCGAGAGGTTACTGTCATCACAAGCACCATGTTGCAGTATGTGTATCTTCATCCAGTTAATGCAGAGCTTTGTTTTACTAGGTAATTTCTTAAGTTAATATGATGATGTTATTAATGGACAACACTCTCTGGTATAATCATGACAAAGTATGATCGTGAACGCATAAATATACTGGTTAGAAAATCTTTTCAGCAACCAATGCTTGTCGTAAGAGGCGACTAACGGGATCATGTGGTCAGGCTCGCTGACGTGGTTGAAAAACATCTTATCCAAATTCTGTAGGTATCGATGCTCATGCTGTTGATCACTGGATTGTCTATTTACAGACCGACGCCAGTTCGGATCTGTGCTAAACTAACAAACAATATATATCTTTTATATTTTAAGCATAAATTCAACATGGACTGTTACCGCCCAAGTCATAAACTCTTTCAGTAACCGAAACAAATGTAACTTTAAAACTAATCAAAACATATTTAGATGTATGTGGTCATTAATGCGATATTTAGTCCCTGTTCTTCACTAGATATAATCAGAGAATGTACAAAACGTTCGAAGTTTGTTCACGAAGTTGCAGTGATTAAATGACGAAAGTACTAACGTTCTATTTCCATCATCCTGTGGTCGAGTCATCGCACGCGTTGTAATTGGTTGTGTAGAGTTGTTTTATTGGGTACATCAGAAACCTAGCTATGATTGTGAGTTCAAATCCCCGTTCGTCTCGAAGGTGTTAGGTTTGTAAGCACCATAACTGCTTGCATCAATTTCATCAGAGATGTATTATATTTACCTGTGCTTGAAGTAAAACGAAACGTTCATTTTTCACTTCGTTTTTGTTTTAAAGTTTAAACGCGAAATAAATTACCTTTTACAAGTCGTCGTTGATTGTTTACAAAGCTTGCTCGATTTAACCAGTACTCGGTAGTTACCTGAAGAAAGATTTGTGCCATACATTACACGAAGTTACTTTGAAAAAGTTCTCAGCTAATTCCGTGGGATATAATGCACCGACTGTGATCATGACAAAACGGTTTCAATTCTTGTCAGATTGTAACAAAATATAAAAACGCCCTTTCAAATGCACATAAAGTGTTTTTATCGCATTTATAACTTTGATGAAATAAAAAGACATACGACACCTTAACATCATTTATCAACAGGTATCGTTTAACTTCTTCCCCAATATCAAGAAACGCATCAGTTTATCTACAAAGAACGCCCAAATTGTCAGACATTGACAAACTAAAGCCCGGTGAACTTTCTGCTTTGCATCATTTGGTTTATATTCCTGCCCGTTTAATCAACAACTTCTCCGTCGCAATAACGCAATGAATTCAAGATTAGCCACAAAGGTGATGGACGTCGCAGTGGATGACTTTTTCATATCCCACAAATAATGATTGCATCAGTTAGATGGTGAAGGCAGAACTAGGTTGCACTAGAATATAAACTTACAAAAAGAAAAAAAAAAGAATAAGAAAAAAAACAAAACAAAAACAGCAAAAGGCAGGACAATAAATCGGCCCTTGAGGTTTATATGTACCTTTTTAAACCGTGTTTATATTGCCAGTGTACAACATATCTAACGATTTGTCCGTCCCATAGCACCGAGCATGTAACTATAAACGTCAACGCTGGAGGATAGCCAGTCTCCAGTATCCACCGAAACAAATTCATTTGGGCGTTAAAGGTAAGATAACGGTGTAAATTATCTGAAAAGATCATGGAATATAAGTGATGAGACCAGGTGTTCGTGAAAAGGGTAAATATATTCTGCATTACCCCTGGCACCCGCTACCCACACAGTTCGCATGACAAATAACTGAAAACAGAACTGTCTGTTTAGAAATACGCCTCTACACATCTCAAACTACACAAACATATTGTTTGACCGACAGTCTAGAAGTTTGTGAGTGCGTTACTTTAATGCCGCTTTTAACAATATTCCAGCAATATCTCGAGAAATGGGCTTCACACATTGTACCAATATGGGGAATCGAACCCGGGTCTGGGGTTGTATCCACTATACCATGGGACTAGACACGTGTCATGAACTGTATACCACGGGACTACACACTGTTGTAACTGTACACCACGGGACTAGACACGTGTCATGAACTGTATACCGTGGCACTAGATACGTGTCATGCAATGTACACCATGGAACTAGATACGTGTCATGAACTGTATACCATGGCACTAGACACGTGTCATGGACTGTATACCCTGGAACTGGATACGTGTCATGGACTATCATTTCATGCTGACCTAGACGGTTTACTACATTTCACATCTTGTGATTTTATCGCACAGGCATACAATGCTTTCCTGTCTTGTATATATATATACAGGGTGACCTTCATGCATATGATAATATCAGCAAACTGTGCTGATGGAGCTCATTTAGAGGCATACACGTCTCTGCCGATTAACATCAAAGCCAACAGCACTGAATCGGTGGAATTCGTACATAGCATAGGCGATAATTCTTTGTTCATCTCTGTTTATCTTCGTTATGCTGTTAATCATTTAGAATCCTATCCGTCATTAGTATACCTTGTAGAACAAATGTTAGAACATGATGGAGTTCAAACAATACAGCTAATGTAATTGACGGATCCATCACTGAAGGCATATAACTGATTCAGACATGACGTCATTGCTCAATTACAGTAAAATCGTCACATTACAAATTTCCAAACCATGATTATCCAGAAAGTGTTTGGAAAACCACAGAGGGCAATTAAATTCACTTGCAATTGGTCAGAGTAAAATGTCAGTAACTGGCGTGACCACCACGAGTAACAGCTTGGCATCGAAGACCCATAGAAGAAAGGAGATACCGAATGCTGTCTTGAGGAATGTTTTGATACTCTTGCTGAAGTGCTGTGTGCTGTGTGTAGTGTCGGAGGTGGCGGATTACGCTGCAAGCGTCGATGAAGAGTATCCCATAGATGATCAATGGGGGACAAATCGGGTGATCGAGAAGGCCAAGGTAACAACTGAACATTATTTTGCTGGAGGAAGTCCCATCCAACACGCGTACAGTAATGTCATGATCCAAAGATCAACCGTTGACGTTGATGAAGGGAACGACGTGACGTTCAACTGTTCTTCTGGCAGAAAGTCTGTCTTCCAATAACCAATTGCGCACTGTCTGGTTGGAGATTCGGCGCAGTCCAGGGATTTGGATTGTTGCGGATGATGAGGTCGTGGTGTTTTCCGAAAATGTCTCAACCGGATGTAGCAAACCTGGGCGGCGGTGGTAACATGAGGTTGGCCTAGTAACACTCCTAGCATTGTTGTATCGGATCCATAGGTCTGTCTGGACATGCTGAAGTGTCTTGCCACCTCATGCTGCGATGCCCGTACTTGTAAACGCCCTATGGCGTTGTGTCGTTGAGCTTCTGTCAGTCTTTTCACTCTCCTGTCGCCTGTAGTGGCTTAAAGCAATGCATTTGGAGTACCATTGATGTGGCTTTTTAAACCTACAGTCATAGTCGCTTAAGGTGTTAGACAATTTCATGATGCACGTGCATTTCATGTAGTGTGCGTTTTTGCGATTCACTACAGACGTGAGTGTAACGTTGCGTTTTTGTTGAAGGTTTCTTTTTTCAAACGTTTTGTCGCCGGCAGCCATTCCCCCACATGTTGGGATTCATCATGGATTGGTTTGTGTCAAATATTTTCCTAAAATTCAAACTTTTCCTATGTATAGTTTCTTTTTTGAAGAGTATATATTCAGAGACTAAGCGTTAGTCAATTAGCTATACATACATATAACACCTGTATCACGTCATCGTCACACTTCTAGTACAGCCACATCACAACTGCATCATCACTGTCTGCAGTTAATTGGTTCCGGGCCAAACAAACCTCTGTTTGACATATGTATGCCGTGACACAAATCAGCCTTGTAGCTAAATATTGTCTTGGAATCTACGTTACGTACGCTATTCTACTCTGTCAGCATTCACTTGTCGTGTTGTGATAGCGAACAGCAACGCACATAGAATGAGATAAAGCTCTTTTACTCGTCAAGTATTGACATTCTTTGAAACTCCAGAATTTCGCCAATACTTCTAAGATAATGCGTATATGTCCGACATGAATTTCAGTAACTGATAGAATTATGCTCTGTTACCAGTGATACCGCTTTATGTATTTCAGATTAGATTTTTGCAGTAACATTCGGAGTGCCAGAAAGCACTTGTGCAGATGATCAACTCCCTAATTGTCAGTCGCCCTTTATTGTCGACCAATATTCTAAAGGATCATGCTTTTCGAATTTACATTTCACAACTTTGGGTGCACAAATGAGCGAGATCTTTGAATCAAGATTTCAAACAACGTCATATGTCTCTTACCTAGAAGCTGTTCTACCAAGGTTACACCATTCAAAGCCGCAGCAATAGATTTATTGCTAGACATGTGGAGGACATTTCCAAAAATGACGCATCAGTGACAAACATGATCCCTGTTCCCTAGTATGACCTGTACCATACGTTCCTGTTCTTCTTCAGCTGAACAGCTGGCTAGCATTTGTTGACACTCATTAGTGCTGTTGGTGGCTGTCTAAGACGTTCTATCGTTCGTATGCTGCAACTGAAGTCATTACCCATTGACTCGAGCACGTTGACCTGCGTCTAGATGTCCAATCATTATAGCTTCTTGTTGATAGCTGCTGTGTTCAGAAAACAAGTGAACGTTTGCAATTCATGCCGGCAATTTATGCCTGAATGCACGCATGATGCACGTGCATCTCGATTTCAACGTTGTGTTTGTGCGAACTCCCCCCTTTCTACAAACAAAACCATTTCTACCTTTTCTCAAACAAATACTTTATTGGGCAAAACAGGCTATACAACCACGATTCATGCTTTCCTAAAAATTGACATACGGTGTAAATTTAAAAAAAAGATAGGTTCAAATAGAGGTAACTATGAATTTACAGTAAAGGTTATAATGCTGCAAAGAAAACGGAAAGTCATATATCATGTCAAACCAAGTATTAATAAATCTTCGAGTACTTACAATGATTTTACGTTTATTACTCACTTTAGACTTTAATGAGTCATAAGTTATGAANTACATACCCTGTAGATTTCTGCAGGTATGAAATTAATATTTTATCAGATCCCCGTTACTTTCCATGCACGGTCTAATGCGGGTAGGCATGCTCTCTATCAGAGAGGTTAGAGTTTCTTCGGGTATACTGTCCCAATATCGCTATCTCTTCATGTCTTCACGTTTGGTGAGTCCCTTTTGGTTGACATTCTCCTTCATTATCCCACAAATGTTCTCAATGGGATTCACATTCGGACTGTAGCTGGGAAATTGGAGCAATGTCACGTTCTTCTCTTGGAACCACTGTTTAGAGTGCTTTGCTCTATGTTTTGGGTCATTGTCCTGTTGCAAAATCCAGTCTTTCATATAAAAGACCTCTGCATTTGGAAGAAGAAATTTCTCAAGAATGTCTGTGTACCGTTCAAAAGTCAAATTTCCCTCAAACACGCACAAAGGAGTTGTTCCCTGTAACGACGCTCCACCCCACACATGACACTTGGAACTGTATTTCGGCCTGTGGTACGCCGGTGCTGAATCAGATTTTGTCCACATCTTAACATTGTTAGGATACACCCAGACTGAACTTTCATCACTGAAAATTGTGTTGCTCCAGTCAAAGATTTCATGGTCCTGACACCACAAAACACGGTTTTCCTTATGTCTGTCTTTCATGTCTGGAGTCGGCG
>VKKT01000417.1:43229-58128 GCA_008038995.1 Haliotis laevigata
TCGAACCCGGGACTTCGGCGTGACGAGCCAACGCTTTGACCACTAGGCTACCCCACCGCCCCATATATTATTCTGACAAGTCTGTAGTAGAATTATTAAATACTGTGATTGTTAATTCAGAAAAAGAGCTGGAATTGTGCCAATACGTACAAAAGAGAAAAACCAATAAATTCAAAAATCATCATTTTACTTTTTAAGCCTGTTCAACATCTTGACATAAAATTGACTTTCACTAGAAAGTTTACTGGGCCCGGGATTCTGTGTACTACCAAAGGAAACACAAGAAAAGATAGCAATCTTTCAGTTATTTCAAGTGCTATGAAATAACCATGTACCTTATCTGAAAATTCCAATACAGTTCTCCACTTGTAAACTCATTATTGCAACACAATGGGTATACTGATACCAAGTGCTCACTGATAACCAAGGTAAGTTGATCCACAGACAGACAGTATCAAAGCCAGTAATCTTCCGACATGATGGACTCACTCCAAGTCTATGTAATCTAATTAGGACTACATACTGAGAAGATGACAGGGCGGACATGATATCCTGTTATTCTCACTTCACTGTCGTTAATCCCTGTTTTCTGTACCTTTGTTTTACATACCAAGAAATATTGATGGAGATGTACACATATTTTCTATCAAATGTGTGTTTTTCAGTAGTTTTGTAGCAATATCTTATTAAGGATACAGGGTTCGAAATTCAGCATGACCTCATTGTTAAAACTTAAGATTAAACATGTCATGAGTCAATTACTTTAGCAGAAAAATTAGGACCTCAGGAATTCCATAACTTTGAACATTGAAACCTATAATGTCAATGGGAGATTGGGAAATCAAAAATGCACTGTTGGGTGTTTATTACAAACCCTAACAACACTTTCAAGATTACCATTACAGACATATGGAGTTGATCAATATTGTTTCAAAATTATTATTTTAGGGTATGAGTTGTCACAAATTTTTGGTGGTGGTTTTCCCTTAAAATACAACTCTGGAGATCACATACTGCAACCATAACTTCTGAAAAATAGATGCCTGTATACATCAGCCATATGAAAAACCCACAGCTTAAGATCACAATCTGGTCGATCAGTATAATTTTCGCTTTCAGAGATTACACACACAAGAACAGAGTGACTCCTTGGGGCAGTTATTACATACACTACAAATGAACTGATTTCCTCATCACTGCAAATACCAAATGTCAATAATGCCTGCAGACTTCTGACATTGTCCTGCCACGAAATGTGAGCTACTGAATGTGTCCTACACCTTATTCCAGCTATATCGAAGCAACCTGCACATTAACAGTCAAACCTGTGGATGAATGATTGATTCACACCATCAGAATACGCTCAGCCAGTCTACCATTGTAGCAATCTCTAGGTTTGAAATTCACTTGCTAGCTGAGAGCAACATAATTCACATTTCCTTCTGATCTATTGCTGTTAACATTATATACACTGCAACTCTGCAGATAATTTTTTATAGACAGCTGAAAATAAGATAATCTTTTATAGACTTGAAAATACGAATTGATTTTCACCACCAGCAATCCTTAGTTAAATATATTTATTAGACAACCATGAATTTCCAAGACTTATTCTGACCAGGAATCCTCATCTTGGCTTCACTACAAGCAGAAACATTGTGCTGATGGAATTGACAAGTTTAAGCTTTATACCTTCTGGCGTCTGCTTGTGACAGCAAATTATTCATAGAAATACAACTGGCTAGACCATTGGCCCAAACTCTCCATGAGATGCTATTTGCTTCAGTACCCACATCGGTCAAGTCAAGGGCACATGCTAATTACTATAATTAAAACCAGGCTTGAAACTCATTCACTGGAAGAGGCTTCACTTGTAACAACAAAGATTACCAAGTCCAGTTCAGAAGTGATTGTTACCAATCATCAATGGAGCAGACGAAATCAAGTCTGGCAGTTTTCCAATTTTTGTACCACCTCAGCGGGGTACAGCAAGCACATACACTACACTAATTGCAATGGCACACAAATACTCATATTGTTTATTGGACGATTACAAATCAGATTGCCCATTATCAAGCTCCCACACATGGCAGTAATCACTAAAATCGTTCTTTAGGTATCAACAAGCTCTCAGTAATTACGTCTGATTTCTAATGCAGTGAAATGGTCAAACATTTGTCAAATTTGCAAGCAATATATAATCTGAAAAAAAATTCAATAAAATTCAATGATCATGCAAATTGGATGCCATTTTCCAACAAGTATTTCACATGTCATGTCTGACTCTCAGAGAATATGAACATCTGCAATCTGCACCAAAATCTAAGAAACTACTTGAGGTGAGGTGAAATGGGGTTTAACGTCACACTTCAGAATATTTCTCTCATGAGACGACGTGCATGCGTGTGTATGTGTGGCTGCTTCTACTAGCCCAGATTTAAGCTGGTTTTATAGTGCTAGCCCACTGAGATACCATGCCACAGTCAAGCATGGATACCCCACTCAGACACATTATACTGACTCCAAGCCGACCAGTCCTTGGTGTACCCAGTACTGCCGAGCGTCAGGCAAGGACCAACAAGTACCCTATTTTAACGTATGACACGACCTGGAATTGAACCCTCGACCTTCCGCTCTCCAGGCGGACGCTCTAAACACTACACCACAGAAGGTTGAAGAGCTACTTGAAAAAATACTAAAGTACACAAATTTTCAATAACATTCCAACAATGTCACAGTGACACTGAAATACTGGTATTGAATTCTACAATCCATGCTGTTTTGAGTTGGAAGGTGTTTAATTGTCTCAGACAGTAATATTGCATCCATATCGAGTCTGGGCCCGACAAACTAGCAACTGATATGAGAAACTGCCCAGGCCTTCTGGATATGATAAGATACTACCAACAAAAAAACAACCAAACAATCTAAAGTAGTTGCCTCTTACAACAACGAGATACTGGCATGGTTCACCCCTTGACTGTAATCCTTAATTTTCGTAGCTTATGTATCAAACCATATCAGAAGTCTCCAGACTTCAGCAACTTATCTGTTCCAGTTCCGTCTCGCAAAATGCCGAAACAAAAACTAGCAAGTCTACATCTAATGATGCTGACATCCAAGTCTGGGCTAGTAGACTTCGAGGTTGATAAATTACAACATTTGTTCCAATGAACTTCTTTATCTCCTTATCAGGCTACCACACTGACTTTTGCCTTCCTAGTGCATTCTAGAAAAAGGCGTAAGTTAAAATGTAACCACAAAGCATGCTATATTTACAAACTTACCTGTTCTCTTTTTAATTTTTCTCTCTTGCGAATAAGTTCCACTAGTAATCTCGCTTTCTCCAGATCTTGCCTCAATCTCTGCCAGTATTTAAGTTGCTCACGAAGAGCATTGCTCTGCTTATCATTCTTTGATTGCTGAAAAAATAATTTGTTTCCATAAATTAAAAAATCACTTACTAATGATCCAAAAAATCTTAATTGTACTAATAGACTTCTAAAGAACTCTATATCCATACTTCCTTCAAAACAATATCTAACAATTTTAGAAAAGTATATTTGAAATACTAAACAAAAACTCATTTTCACCCATTTCACCTTGAAATCGTAAGTTAAAAGGTCAGGGCCCAGTTTCACAAATCGATCTTAGTGCTAAGATGATCATTACTCCAAAACTTTAACATAGGCCTACGTTCACCGAAACTCAAAGATCGCTTTGTAGAACAGGGTCCTGCAAAGAAATTTTGGTGCCACAACATTCTGAAGGCTATGAGAGTTCCCATCCTCAACGTTTCAGGTTCTACCTGATGATGAGGCCAGAACAAGCCCTCATCTTTTTATTATTTGAACGTACCAAACAATAAAAAGATGATAAAACCCAGAAATTATTTTTGTTCATCAAATAGCATCCTCTAAGATGCCAATCAAACAACAATTTCCATGTTGTGTAACCAGTTCGTTAAATGAAAGCAGTGTGAACAATGACTTACATGTTCCTTGTTGCGTGTCATATGATTAGATTGTAACCTTCTGAGCAATGGCACTCCAAACCGGGACTGTCTCTTGAGGGTCCAGTAGCTGAGCAGACGCTTGAGAAATTGATCCTTCTTCTGAAGAGACACCAGACTAGAAATCCGAGTTAACCTGGACAAAATAGAACCAGTTCTGACATTGGTTTATTAAAAAATTCTTGCTCATACATTTTGTTCGCTGTTATTTCATAACTAGACAGTGTTCATAAATTTGAATGATTCTCAAGGTCTGCTGTGAGGGAAATGCTATCAAATATTGTTGATGATCAACTATCACACATTCAACTTTATACAAGTCATGGACTGATTTCACTACATTCAGACTGTACCAGGGCAGGTAAAGGATTGCTTGTGCAGATTTCCATCATAAGTGCATTGCAGCAGTTCACTGGTGTAAATTTCCCATATTAGATAAGTTTATTCCTACAGCTTGCTTCAGGTAAATCAGTTTCTGAAGTAAAAAAATGTAAACAAGTCTACTTTCATGCTCATTAATCAGTTACTCGAACACACTCTGTGCACGATCTTCTGACATTTCATGATTTTGCCAACTGCGATGGAGCGGAAAAGTAATTACTGAATGAAAATGTCAGTAAAAACATGTAAAAAGCAACCATTTGTCAAACAATTCCAAAAGACATTCAGTATTGTGAGCAGTTCTGAAAGTTAAGACACCTGCTATTCATGACAGCAACAGGATTGTTGACAACATGGTGCAACCAATATTTTGTGGGGCAATCTGATTAATCCACTTAGTTGCACCTGGTGCAAGTAGTGAAAAACAATGAAATCATACCCTGCAGTGGTATATGTAAAATATTAGGGATGAAACAATACAGCAAGGTCATGATAAGTAAGTAACATTATGATATGTATCTCGCTATGTATTTCGATATGCATGCTTTGGCCTAATTACATGAAAACATTATGAATACAAATATTCCACCGCAGGTTCCAAAGGAAAATCTTTTGTCAACTCATACTGATTGTAGTTATTTTTGTTAATAACTTAAAATTCTAATTAAAACAAATTTTGCAATAGACAGACAAAACAGCTAGGGAGTCACTAAGCCAGAAATAAGGAACTTATTTTCACATGTGTATTATCTGTATAGATACAGAGAAAAATGTATCATTGCAGTGACGCATGAGAACTCCAACAGAGAATAAATCTTTTTCGCCCCTATGAAATCAGTACATTTTGACAGGAAACTAGCCAAAATGATGGACCACTGCAGTGTCTAAAATGTAGCCCTGCTACAGTATATCGATCTAATGTTCCCATAAATTTTTAACATGTCAAGATCAGGACAAGGACCCATGACACTCAAGTCTCAGTTTAATATTGAACCCAAAACTTGATGTTAATCTTCAGAGAAAGCCAATTAATCCAAACAAAACCATGATCTCCATATAAAATGAAAACATCACATGAATAGTTTCCGAAGACATTATTTTCTAGAAAAATGATGGTCATTCAAAATGTTCTGGAGATCTTGTCTGCAACTTTTGAGATGATACAGGATGCCCCAGCAGAGATATCCTGCATATTATTTGTCTCCTACAAAGTACAATGAATTGTAAATACACTTTACTATCGGCTGTATAAAGCAGAGTTTCCACATAAACAGGGTTTCACTATGTAAGACGAGGGACAAAATATCGAAAAGATCTGAAAACCGATAAAATGTTATACTGGAAGCAAGAGCCAAGGAAGCTGAAGATTCTTTTCCTGTCCTAAGCAGTACTTTATCAAGCAATGCTGCATTAAAGCACATGCATATTTTGAAATATCAAACCTTTTTCGGTGGAAAGAGTGTAAGAAAGCTTATTATCAATGCTTTTCATCATTTCCATGATTATAGAGTACCACAAGTTTAGTGCTGACAAAACCGAGAAAGATAATTATGATAAATGTGGGATTTGAACTTTCGACTAAAGGCCACTGTTTTTGCTAACTAAATCACAATTCAAGAAACTTCATCTTGCATCATGAGTTCTGCCTGTGCATTCATTATGTGTACTGTTTTTACGGCACACTCGACAATATTTCAGCTGTATGGTGGCTGCCTGTAAATAAACGAGCCTGAACCAGATAATCCGGCGATTGTCATCATAAGCATCAAGCTATGCCTATACAATGGTATGCATCAACCATGTTAAAAATCTTGACCACTTGATCCTGTTGGTTGCCTGTTATGACAAACATTGGTTGTTGAAGACCAATTCATTAGGCCCAAAAAAATAAATGTTGTGGTTCCGATTTCCTACATTTCAGAACTAGGGCAGGTAGGTAGGTTTTGGGGGTTTTTTGCAAAATATTTTTACATAACTCATGTGTCAGAAAATAAAGTTAATTTATTATGTGGTGAGTAAAATTGTTAGGCTCGGCGGGAATATTTAGGGTCGGTCGGGAAATCGGAACCACAAGCTTTTTTTTTAGGCCTAACTGGAGCAGAGGGTTTGAATGACACTCAAAAACTACTTCACATAATCAAATGCTTATGTTGACATCTAGCCTTGAAATGATCTGTCTACAGCTTTGTGCTAGGCTATGTTGACATCTAATGGAATGTGACCTCTGTCCTTCTTAGTAACATTAACCAGTGAAGATCCAGGTTAGAACTGCTCTAGGTTAGAATTGCTCTTTAGTAACCATGCTTGTCGTAAGAGGCGACTAACGGGATCGGGTGGTCAGGCTCCCTGACTTGGTTGACACATGTCATCGGTTCCCAATTGCGTAGATCAATGCTCATGTTGTTGATCACTGAATTGTCTCTTCCAGACTTTTATTATTTACAGACCGCTGCCATATAGCTGAAATATTGCTGAGTGTTGCGTAAAACTAAACTCACTCACACACTTAGTAACTTTATCAATGAATTTCCCGAAGACTGAATGACATTAATGATAACAAAATAATTGTTTGCCCATTTGCCAGCCAAAGGCACTTAATATTAAATTCTTGATAAATTCAATATAATACACAAAACTGTTATTTTAAATATGGTCTAAAAACAATATGGTAATAAGCAAGATCAGTCATTTGCCTCACAGTTTTGATCAATCATTATTTAAAATCATTCTTGATACGACATGAAATTGGAAACAACTTAAAATGTAAGATCTTCAAAGAATCAATAAAGCAGCAATTACAATTTCAGCAAAAAGTACTTTTTAAGGACAGTTCACATAAATATTAATCCTTACCTCGACTGTGGAATAATTGGTATTGACACAACTGGCACAGCATTGCGTTTCTCTGCTAAAATTTTCCTTGCTTTTCTCATCTTGATTCTCGATTTTTCTTTTGCCTTTTTAGCAGACACTGACTTGTCTTCATCTGCTAAATGAGGCGTACAGTCCGAGTCTGCAGGAGTGTGCACATCACAGTACGCTGTCTTTCTGACTCCATTTGTCGTTCCGTTTGGTCCACATTCCCGAACAGGCTCTATTTTCATGAAGAGTCCTGCTTGTTGGGCACAAGTCACGTGAAATGCTGTGTAACAATTGGTCTTGTGACACTGAATACATGCCCCCGAACCCCTCTGCTTGCAAATGTAACAAGTCAATTTCTTTCGAGCAGCTGGAATCCTATCTATACTGTCAATGGGCTCAAGAAATACTGTGTTGGCGAACCCCACTTCTGGGATCCAGAGAGCACAAACCACATGGGCCCAACGTCCATCCTCCGTCTGCTTGAAAGCACCTCCCTTGTTGGGACACAGACAGCAGTCAACTGCTCGCGATGGGGACTGTAAACAGCGCCGACACAACCACTGTCCTTCTGGAATGTAGGGTACACCATAGCACTCCTGATGAACTGCCAAGTTACACATGTCACAGAAGAGAATCACATTGCTATTTTGGCATTCGCCATCCATACATATTGAGCACACAGCATCTTCGTCAATGGAGGGATTCGGATCTTTTCCTGAGCTTTGACTTTGGAAGTAAGCTTCTTTTTCAAACCTATCCATAAGTGTTTCAAACACTTCTTGTGAAACCGTTTGTATTCCATCTGTATCCCTCTTATCATTCAGAATCTCAAGCCAAGCATGATCCTGAAAAATAAGAAATCAATAGACAAGTTAATGAAGTGAATATTCAATGACTACTGTGAAAGAACATGTTAAATAAAAATGTAGTTTGATGTGACATACTGTTGAAATATGAGCATAATATAGCTCTTCTGTAACTGAATCAGTTTCATAAGCCTGTAAAAACTAGAATCTATAAAAGAATCTTTACAATTAATCTGTAGACATTTAATGAGTCATTGCAATTAAAAGCCAGGTATGGTTCAATCAAAACTGACAGAATCAAGGTTTCAACTTCCGTATGGATCAATTGTGAAATGATAATCACTATTAAAGTATGGGTAATACAAGTTGACATTATTTGTGTGTATTTTGGTAGCGTATTAACAAAATGATGAGATTGATGCTTTCTAGATCTTTACCTCTTCATCCATGTCATATTCTACTTCTTCATCCAACTCATCCGATGATTTCTCCATGTAACGATAGTAGGAAGATGTTCGCTGTGGAGGCCCAGATGGTTTGATATAATCATCTAATACTTTAACTTGTGCCTCAGGAAGTTTGACAGTATTATTTGAGATCACAGTACCATTTTCCTTTTTCTTGTTATTGTCTGTACTTTTCCCACCTTTGAGCGGAGATTTTTCTGCCTTTTCCTCTTTTTCAGTATTGTGTTGATTATCAATCTCGTCTTGTGAAATTATTTCTAAAGGTTCATAAATATCTATTCTGTGGATTCTCCCTTCAAGATCAATTTCTACAAGTCTTTGAGCCTCTGCGTAAGTCAAAGTCTCTCTTGTCGGTGATCGGAAAAACTCAGGTGGGGTAGGTGACCGGCGATTTTGCCGATGATGCCACTTTGCCAATTTCTTCTTCGTCTTCTTGACTGATGCTGGTGATGGCACATTCTCTGGATTGTCATGATCATAGTTGTACAGATGGAACTGAATGCCCGAGAAGCTCTTGTACACCTTACCACAACTATCAACAGGACACTTGTAAGGTGGTTTAGTGGCCCGTAAATTTTGGCAGAATATTTTCACATCAAAATTTAAATCAACTTTTGGCTCCATGTTTTCCTGGAGTTTCTATCTAATACTTCTGCTGAAAAATGAAATAAAAAAATGGTTAGGTGAGAAAATGAGCATAACATATTTTCCTGAATACTGCATTATACACACATCAACTGTTAAATATATATGTCTATTGTGTATGCAGTGATAATTATTGACACTTTGTTTTCTGTCTTGTTTGAATATTTGAATATGGGGGTGCAGGTGATTGTTAGTGTAAGAGAGGGGGAAATATTCTTGAATTGAAGTGCACATGTGGCAGATAAAGACACACAGAAAATACTGAAACGACTAGTCTATGTCAGCTTTGGTTTTCCAAAGTATTTGGTACATACTGCAATTTAAAAAAGTGACTACAATTTTTATCCTTCACGAACTATACACGTATAAAACGAGCGAAAATGAAATAAAGGGTTGTCAAACAAACTACTTACTATAAGTTATAAAAGACTGAACAATAAACGCACCTGTTCATCAGGGTACTTTGTACATGTACTGCAATTTTGTCTGAGCTAACACTTGTGAACAAAAGTACAAGTATTCTTTTGCCCACAGAAATAGCGACAAGTAAAGATCGGTAACATCAAATGCATGACAACAGTCGTGTTTTGTTATTTGAATTGTTGACACGGGAAGAAATCATGCCACAACACGCTTGAAATCAACATCGTCAACTTAACTTGATACCACTAGCAAATCAGGTGACATGCTTTATCCACGAGATCAGCGCAAGCTCTTTGTGACCCGCGCGTTCTGTTGGCTTCGCTGTGAAACAGCCGGCCATTGCTAAACAGGAAGTGGATCGACCTAATAAAATATGCATCATGGCGTCCAACTTCCTTCCCAACTGATTATTTCTTTTTATTTCTCCAATTCAAAATTATGATAATGAGCTACAAACTAAAACCTACATGCAAGTACCCTGACACTAAGAAAACAAACCTTGCTAATCTTTTACGATCGCCGGAATCAACAAAGCGCATACAAGCGAAATCAGTAAACAGTCAACTGCAGACAAAGATACTCACGAGGTTTGCTTGAAAAACATTTGAAATCGTGAAGTCATTGATGAGTTAGAGGTCCAAATGTTAAGAATTTGCACCTCCAATCACTGATTTATGAATCTGCTCATGTTCAAGCCATATTTTCCCTTTCGAGTGAACATAAAATACAAAGAATTACAATTATGACTCCATCTCCCAACACGGCGTCCTGTTGGCTTCGAATTTTGCGCATGCGCTCATTGAGCGAGTCTGCCCATGTTCCGTGACATCCGGTAAGGCGGGAAGTTAGGTTGCCTTTTGCCTGCCTGCCATCTGTTTCTTGAATATGATTTCAAACGTGTCACCTAAAAATTACACAGTTGAATACATATTCGAAAATAAACTTTCGTTCAACGTTATAATTGCACTCACTAACTTAAATACGTGTGTTTGGGGGTTGAATATTCATTATTAAGTTCATTTAAAAATGACATGGATCTTGAATGTTATATTCATAAAACGTAAAGTTTAAAAAAAATAACAAAAGTTTTAACTACAAGAAAGTTTCAGTGATAAAGGTGAATATGACATCACACTGGAACGTTTTGAATGTTACGTCAGTCCTGTACGTATTCTAAAAACACACTACTGACGTATAAAAGTCTTTATACGTAGTTCATAAACTCATATGCATAACAAATTGGCATCTAAAAGGCGAAGTAAAAAAAGTATTAACCACAAACACAAAGGGTCTGGAAAAGCAAAAAATCCAACATACATAATCACTGCCTTTGCAAAAGAACTATACAAAATCATTTATATAGCCTAGCTATAGGCCTACTTCTAAATATGATGCATGTTTTTGGTTGTAAACTAAATTGCAGCTCTTATTCCCATTATAAGTGCATATGCAAGAACAGACAACTATATATAAACTATTAGTCTTTTTATCACGCAAGCGAACATGTCAAAACAAGCCCTATTAAAATTGCAGACATAATGAATGATGCACGATGAGATGTAAATTCCTATTTTAACCTCTTCGCCAATATTAGATAGTCATGCGTTAATTTTGGGGAGAGGGACGAAGGCATGGGGTAGGGGTCGAGCAGTGGATACAGTGGGGGTGGGGGAAGGCGTTTGGGTCATGGGGTTGCCTGTACCCACTACTGTGACCAGGCACTAATTACTCAATTACAGGTACAGCACGCGCTTATTCCCGCGTTAATGATCCATACACGAATATACATGAGGGTCATTTCAAGTGCGTTTGAGTTTCAATTTGTAAATTCAGTTAATACTTTTACTTTGTACGGGTCATTTCTTTACACACCGTGTAAAACAGGTCTTCATGTGTGTTATCATTGATAATATAGACAGTAAAATAATTGACAGACTTATTTTGCTGAAAAACGGAAAAATCTATAAGAATGATGAATATTTTTCCGGATATATTTTTTATAAAGAAGACAGAGCACATAATCTCAAAAAGGTATACTCAAAGCTATTAATGAACTCAGTGGTTTTTTGTTCACTAAATACACAGCATAGCTAATTTGTTGCTGGATGATTTGATGATCGTTAATTAGTTGATTGTTGAATAGCGATTTCTGATTAGTTAACGAGCCGTTATGGTCTGTGTAATTAGTTAAATGGTCGTAGACTTTTAATTGGTTGTTTTGTAAACAGATTAATTGGTGTTTGTATGGTTGATTGTTATGTCATTTGTTTATTTGACTGATCAACTGATTGTTTGGTTGGTTGGTTTGTGGAGACGTTGATAAGTCAATTGGTTGTTTATGTCAATCAATAATTCATTGATAATGTTGCCTGTGTTACATGTTAATTTGCAAATGTTGATACCGAAAAATCTAAACTTCTTTCTCTGACAATAGATACACATGCTCATGTATGTAGCTATCTATATAGATTGTAACGTGTTTGTAAAGGTCCTGTTTAAACTATAAACACAGCTCTCACAGCTGTTGTAAATCAGATATGGACAATGATAATATAAGGTTTTATGTCGAGTCATCATTTTTTCTGAACGTAAGATATAAACGAGAACAGTACCTGTTAACAATGAAATTAATTTTCTTACACCTGGATGCTTATAATAGTATATAATGGTAATTTCATTCTTAACGGGCACTAACACATTATTATTACAAAATCTGGAAATGTGCATCTATTTTGCTATGACTTTAAGAAAAAAAGGTTGTTATAGAAAAGAATTTGTAAATGACAACTAACTACTCGTGTAAACTTCAGATGAACTACAGGCCTGTGCCCTTTAAGTATGGAATAAAGATTTATTCGTTTAGGCGTTCAAGTCTCACTTGATAGGCACACACAACAATGGACAATATTTAGCAATGTCTGTTCAGGTTCTTTTGAGTTAGGTGACGCTTACAAGATATTTTAGCTATTCGTATCAATTTTTTATAGAAATAGCTATGTTTCTTTATTTTTGTATATTGTGTATATATGTATATTTTATTCTTTTATAGTCGCTCATAAGCCCAAATGGAGTGACTCATGGTTTTTTATGTAATTTATGCGCTTATAAATATGTTGTATGCTTTTAAAATGTATCAAATGAGATGAGACTCTAATAAATAATTATCTTTATCTACAAGGCTGACGAAATGTGTCGTGTGTAATACACATGCGTATAGATTTACGCCGCAACCCGACTGGGACACCAAAACTGAGGTTCAAATATTGCAAACTTGACTGAAATCTAAACTTTTCGGTGTAATGTGCTCACAGTTTAACCACTAGGCTATCCAACTGCACAGTGTTCGATACGAGATGGAACTATCCACGGAATACCCACCTCAGATTATACATAAGTGTATCGTATCTATTATGCGTAATACCCAGAGTACCGTTGTACAAAAGGATCTTAACACGACGGTGATCGTAACTCCCTTACCTTAACATAGACATACGAGAGTCGTAACACTAAGGTTGCTTTGTGCAGCGACACCCTGGACCCCATTTCACAAAGCGATCGTAGCGATAAGGTGATCGTAAGTCCCATACTTTAACACAGACTTACGACAGTCGTAGCGCTACGATCAGCTTAGTTTCGGATGTGACCTCACCATCTTCTTTTCTCCTATTAACGTTAGCACAGAATTTCTCTCGCTGATGTGAGCAATTTGATTGGATAGCTATTTTTAATCGAATCGGTGTCCATGTGTGCGGAACTATGATTTCAAATGGATGCAGGATGCCTATCACAATGAGAAAGAATTTATAAAACCAAAATTACAGTGCACTGGATACTCGAAAATGTGGATTAACGAGTTCTCGGAAAAACAAATGCCTGAGCCGCGCGGAGCAGCGATGCGTGTCTTAACGAGAGTGGATTAACTGCAAGCATTTACAACGCTCTCCCAATAAGCAGTGGCACCTGCTGAAACCTCCGAGCTTAAACTATCGCTTGTTTATTTCCAGAGTATGGCAAAGGATATTTATATGTAACATATCACATGTACGCGCACTACAGCCATGTTAATCTCTGTTTACTGGGTAACCTTAGCTCCGAGGATTCTTACCGAACATCGGTGCCACGCATCGTGCATGTTTGTTTTTACCATGTCGTATAGAGCGACCGTTCTTACGCCAGCGTATACATACATACACATAGAGCACACAGCTGATAAGCTGGTAGGTTTTAGCTAAGTATTTTAACAGACGAGGGACTCTAGAGTATGCGGGAGCGTCAGAACTCGTGCATTGTTTCGGGGCTTGGCGTCGCTCTTTAGTTTGTTTACGGCTTTGTTTATAACTTCACACTGTTTACCACTAGTTGCTCCGTCACGGGAATAAACAGAACAATCAACACCACTTTGAGGCATGTGTTGGAGATTCTGACATGGTGGGTGTTGATCTCCCAGTCTGTTTGTGTATCTGTCCACCTGTAAATGTAACTGCAGGTGAATCATCATCATCGTCGTCGTCGTCGTCGTCGTCGTCAACAATCACGTCTCTATAAAGGCGAGCTTTGCCGTATTTTGTCCATCATCATCCCCACCACCACCGCCACCACAATCATCACCATCACCATCGTCGTCGTCGCCGTCGTCAACAGCAACGTTTCTATACTGGCGACCATCGCCGAATTTTGTCCATCATCATCATCATCATCGTCGTCTCCATCATCACCAACAACGTCGGTTTCACTTCACAGTCATAGCTATGAGATATCGAAGGTGAAAAACAAAGGTGTAACAAAAGACACGAGGGACAGAAAAGGACAGAACTAACGGGCTATAGGGTTGCCTAGTGGTTAAAGCGTTCGCTTGTCACAGCGAAGACCCGGGTTTGATTCCCCACATGGGTACAATGTGTGAAGACAATTTCTGGTGTCCTCTGCCGCGATATTGCTGGAATATTGCTTAAAAACGGCGTAAGACCAAACTCATTCACCCAGGCCACTAACCGTGGCTGTACATACATGAGGGCAGGAGAGTTGGCTGTATGTATATATACCATAACAGGCATAGATTATATCAAAACAATGTATATTAGGTGCATGGGAGTAATTGCCTATCAAGAGGATTTACAGCTTTGCATTATAAGAGATCAAAGTTTACTAAAATTTCTACAAAACACATGCGTCAGATTCAAGTCCAGTTGCAAACCTCTTGCATTTAGTCAAAGGTGTTTACCGTTTCCTTTACAAATTGTAACCGCCTCCGTGGTGTACCGGTTAGAGCGTCCGCCCGGAGAGCGGAAGGTCGCGGGTTCGAT
>VKKT01000417.1:74175-84872 GCA_008038995.1 Haliotis laevigata
AGACCGCCTCCATATAGCTGGAATATTGCTGAGTGTGGCGTAAAACTAAACTCACTCACTCAAATGGTGTGAAGAGACAATTGTCATTGGATATGAGACGGACATTTGCTTGCATGCGATTCGCAGCTTAGTTCAAGGCTGAATGTATTTTTTCGGTTTCTGACTTCCATGTAAGCGTATGGCCGTTTTAGGTTTGACATCTGGGCGGGAACATATTACGGCTATTGAACCCGAGTTGTTCCGTTCATTTACCAACTTCATCGCACATACATGATAAATACGACCTATTTGTTATTAGCGCTCTCCAATACTACACACCATACGAATAGTGTCACCTAATTATCATTGTGTACATACCATATGGGAAATGGCTTCTCCATACACCCTTCCCACAGGTTAATAGCTGAAATCTTGGGTGGGCCATATTTTATGAATGATGCTTTGAAGTTCTGTTGACCATTGCAGCCACGATTCAGTGGCTCACAACAGGATCACGGTCTGGTGGGTGCCTACTGGGGCCTCACAGATCACGACTTGGGGCATGAGCTGGCCAAGAGTTCGCTACAGTGGTAGAGCGACTATTTAAGACTATTACCCCTGCTTCGTCACTCTCACAGCTACCTCACCTCTACCCACCGTCATCCCTTATCTCGTTTCCCATCTCAGTCTCTCTCTCCATACATGCTTCCTTACTTCGACCTTTTGATGACTGAAATAAATGTTCAGGCGCCATTGCAAGAAGGGAACTTTGCGCTAAGGTGATCGTAACTCCCATCCTAAACATAGACTTACGCGTTTAGTAGAGTACCTTAATTATACAGACATATATACGTTACACATAGTGAACCCCCAGACGTCTCTCAGACCTCGCGGGGCGGTGGGGTAGGCTAGTAGTTAAAGCGTTCGCTCGTCACGTCGAAGACCAGGGTTCGATTCCCCACATGGGTGCAATATATGAAGCCCATTTCTGGTGTCCCCCGCCGTGATATTGCTGGACTATTGCTAAAATCAACGTAAAATTAAACACTCACTCAGACCTCGCCTTGTCGTATTCCCATATCGAGGACTATGTATATGTCAGTAATCATCAACCTGTTTGAATGAGGCCCTGTGAAATATACATAACCTCCTCTCGTTCACACCACAACCTGGTCTTCTCTGGACACTGCTGACTGTCATTTCCTTGGTAACAGAAAAAAGAGAACAAACAATCAGCAAAAAAAATTGTTAACGCCTAATTTCAGGTCAAAAACCTATGTACCCTACGCGTATACCCAGCGAGAGCTTGTACTCATAACCAGAGCGCCGAATTAAGTCTTAAGACACCCCAAGAGCTTGTACTTATATCTAGGGCGCTGGCACCTGTCTTGAGGCAATGTATGCCATAATGGCAAGTGCAAATACTTCCCCAGAAAAACACAATCTTTAGTTCCGTTTATCTGGAAATAATCGACATCATAATTTACCTTGGGGTAATTATTCAGATGTTTCGTGAGGGTACATGTGTTCTATTTATCACATTAAGCCTTCATGCTTCAAACAGCTTTCCACCGAAATTGGCCCAGACAGGCTTCGCTCAACATGTGCACTTCAAATAGAGCCGCGAGTGAGAGAAAGACATGAATGGTATTATCAGCTAGTTTTCGACAGATATCCCCCTGATTACCCCCGTAACATACGCTTAACGCGGCGGATTGCGACACCAGGTGGTTTAACCCCATTCCCTGCTCTGCAGACTGTAGCGTTCTCGCGTTCAACGTTACAGCCGTTAGTGATGCATGTACTGCAGGCGCGGTGAGATTGTACCACGAAATCATGTGACGCCGCCACGACAAACTTACGACACCTCGTCCCTATCCACAAAGAGGTCGTAACTGAATAGGTTTTCATAGATTTACGAACGTCGAAGCTCTACGAACGCTTTGTGGATCGAGACCTTGCAATTCGAAGCGTTATTAATCGTTTGTTTTCGAGAGTGATTATTGCTTAAAGCCGTAACAGCAATTGAACAGCTATTCGCGTCGATCCATGCCAGTGTCTGTTAATCTGACTACGTGCTAGGCGTCGACATATGGTATTATATGTTGCTTTGTAGTGATATTCTGGTAGGCACTGAAGTCGAACTTTTCAAAAATACACCATTTCCCAAATAAATGAAGATGTAGATTTTCTGTACACATTTCCTGCGCTACTTATCATGTGTTGTCAGCTTTAGAAATTGATACATTACATAACGTAAATACCTCCACATGACAACTCCCCTGGCCCTCCGTGTGCAGTGTTTATTTCTAGTCGTGATTGCACTGTCAAGTCGCGCTGAATCAAGAAAGAAGGGAGATGTCTGCACTTAATTCTACCGTAATCAGACCGTCATGCCCAGTCGCTGCTACCACGTTGTACTTGTATTGTGACATTCAAACAGATCATTATGACACAGCTTTACCCATCCCGTCGCATAATCGCCAACGACGATGAAGAGATTGTTAGGCCGCTTCAGTTGATCGTAATGTGTCGTGGCGTTACATCAGCAATACAATGACGTGCGGTATGAACTCGTTACATGATTTTCATGAAACTATCAACTGATTCAGAGGCGGTGGGGTAGTCTAATGGTTAGAGTGTTCACTCGTCACGCCGCTGTGATATTGCTGGAATATTGAGAAGAAAAGAACATGTTCCCTCACTTAATTAATTCTTCACGATTGCAAAGCCACACTGTAAGGTCATAATATCCATTTGTCTGATACTTTCCGCATTAGAATTCAGTTTACCCTAGTCATATATTTCAAACGTCAATTACAGCAGTTCGATGCCGAATATAACGGCATAAGTAACGGAATTGTATTCGTGTCATATTTATCCATGATATATAAGGGTAAAGCATTAAACAGAAATGCCTTATAACAACAACTTTATCGATATGCTTCTGTTTTCATCTTTACAATAACCACTGGTTGCTTTCATGCCTTCTAAACCATCCATGAGGTTATTTGCGAACTGTGAACTATTTCACAACAGTATTTACTGTGTTTGATGTACAAACCGCAAATTGTATTGGTATGCCTCGCTCCCGATCAAGTTCCCTCTCATCTAGACCCCTTTGACAGTAAGGGTCATCAGACTTGTGTTATATGGTTATTTTCTCCATCCCGGAACGAATACAACAATACCCATTAACCCGGCATTACGTTGATCACTCATTGTTGTAACCCATTACTATAGATATTACATGGCAAGTACGTGACATGGACTACAGTCTGTAAATGCTTAAATGCCTCTTATTTTATTGTGCCGCTGCCACCGAACTGAGATCTGCCTTTGTTGGCAAGAACAACCATTAAGCGAAGAAAACACGTACCGTGACAATTGGCCGTGTGCGGTTGTTGATATAAAACACGACCATATTACACCATCTACAACAATGGCGACTGAGAAAACAGCCAATCACATTATGTCTTACAGCTGCCACAATAGCTCAATGTAAACAGCCAATAATATTACGTCTTTGATTACGCAATGACACCTGTGCGTTCATTGGTAACAAGCCTGTCATCAAACAGACGTGCTGCTGAGATCTAAGGCATTCTTCAGTATCTCTTGATAGTTCTGCGCTGTCTAATATCTCTGGTGTAACGTATCTGTACATGCGGTCATTGTTCTTTGATAAATGTGCAAGCCGACATACATGTAGGCAGGCTGTACAGAGCATTGTTATGAACTTCAGAACAGCAGAACTCTCAAGTCCAAGTTGAGATTCTGTAATACGGACTGTTCTCAGTGTTTTATGCTCTTGTTGATGATGTTGATTGTTTTATGCTCTTGTTGTTGTTGTTGAGGATGATTATGATGATGATGATGATGATGATGGTGTTGGTGTTGGTGATGGTGATGATGACGGCGTTGGTTGAGGTTCCAGAGAAAAAGGGGTGGTTCTATTGTTTCAGTTCTGTGTATAAGACCAACAAACAACAACTTTATTAGGATACCACTCTTTTAAAGTGCGATTATTACAGATGTGCAGATTTTGGCATATATATATATATATATATGTCAGATGGGTGAGATTGATCATCACTTTTATAACTTCAAACTCTAAACTGGCCAAATTCAGATAGCATACCCATATCGTAAGGAATTTTAATCAATCTTCAATACCACCAATGGTACCGGTAATGCTTGTTAAACTTCGAAAGATAATGCTTTTTGCTACGTCCCCTAGCCATGTCAGGATCCGCTGATCGTTGGTTCGAATCCACAGTAAGTTCTGATAATGATCCTAGGTCTGTAACAGACGCTCTTTGTGGATCTCACCACGTCTGTATACGCCGACGAACAGCCTTAATTTCAGTTTGGTATGGTGTTCAGCTCCACTCACCCATCCACACTCTCAGTGAGCACGATTTTGACAGGTTTGTGCGATCGTTTCCCTACACGTCACACTTAAATGGTAGTTCTTTTTCGTTACGTATTGGATCGCCCAGGAGTAGGTGCATGTTTATTTGTGCGGCGCACATCTAAACCACAGAAGTAAATAACGCCGGGACGATCGGGGAAGCAACACAGACACATAGACAAATATACCTACATTGCGTACAACTCGGTCTTTGAAGTTGCCCCACAGACACACTTATTCGGATAGGGAACTGGAACGTGTTGGAGGCGTTGGCATGTAAGACAGACATATCAACCAATTATGAAATAGCAAACTCTGAACAGAAAGGACACTTCTTTAGCAGGAATTGTGTTTAATACAAACAAGGATAACAATAGTAGTGAAGTTCAGAAATAATTACATGTCTACTCAAAGAATTTTAAAATCTTCTTTTGTCGGAATTATGTTCATTATATACATTGGAAAGGCAGTAAACAAGTATCTCAGGGTGATGTAATTGGTAATAGGCACAATTTAAACCTGTAGATTTTTGGGTCACGACACGTGCAAGTAGTCTGTCACAGAGACCCTGAAACAAATATATCCAAGACAGGCCATGCAAGTCTAGAATATGTGGCAAGTCTATATTTCCCCAGTTTCTTGAAGTGAAGAAAGTCTCTGGGCTCCTTTTCATTATATTTTGTGATTAGTTTTTACGAACATATTTTTCTGTAAAATATGTTCATTTCAGAGACTCGACGTTAGTCTAATGTGCAAGTAGAAATTATAGATCCGTAAAACCTTGAATTGTGGACACTGTTTAATGCGAACAGCCGTGTGCAGATAAGGCAAAAAATATTGAATGAATTGAGAAGATAGTGTTCGTTGAAACGAACAGAGGGAACGAAATCCAGACTCGCCAGTCCAGGCCTAGTGATGGGCGTGATGATGGATGGTGAGACTGCAGCAACTCTGGCATCTACATGAACAGGAAGTGACACATGGACTTTTTAACGTGTTGATCAGGAAACTTCGACTTCATTGGACAAGAACAATCTTATTGATAGATACGTGCTAACCAGAACGTATATGTAATCCTGTTTTCGTGTGCGCGCACACACAAACACACTTCCCCCGACTTTTGGACTGGAGGTAGTCGTGTGGAATCCATAATCAGTTGGAGGTTCGAATGAATACAGATAAGTGAAGGTCACTCTCGGTGTGAAAGGTTATGGCCTTAAAGCCAAGGAATAAATAATGGCAATTCGTTTATCCCAGGTATGGCTGCAGATGGGTTTGCTGCACCAGAGACCATCTATTATATGGTCTCTGGCTGCACGTGGAGCGGAAGGACTGCTGAAGTATGAACATTGTGTGAACAGCCTGGTTTCTTGTCCGACTCACAGTCCCTGAACCACATTATTTCTTCTACTGCTAAGCCCTCCCTGCAATGCTAAAGTTGTGAATGAAGCAAGTCTAGATTCCCTCAGGTTCAGGTTCTGAATTTCCCATCTGAAGGGGCTCCTTTTCAAATTAAATAGGTTTATTTGTTACAATCAAAATTATATATATTCAGACACTAGGCGTTAGTCTAGGAGTTGATGAATCCCCTGGGTGTCCTGCGTACACTGAAGCGTCAGCGCCGCAAACCCAGGGAACCAGTGTGTGTTTTAAAGATGGTATCTTAGCATGGTGAAGCCGCTCACGTGGCGAGTTTTCAGGTTACAGCTGAAGTAAACAAGTAACAGTAAAGTGGTCATAATTTGACCTTGACATTGTGCTGAATCAATATCGGATGTAAAATCAACTGAAATATGAGCAAGAGAAGTAATGGGTCTAGGGAATAAACCTTCCTTGCAGTGTCGGTGTTGATGTTGCCATAGTGATGTTTTGATGATCTTTCAGATTCGCAATTCTACTCTGATATGTGCGTCTTTCTTCTTATGCCTTCTTGGGTGCATTAGTGTTGAAGTTGCTGTAGTTACGTTCACATGAAATTTCTGCTTCTCCATTCCACGTGCGTGCGTATGTTGGTAAACCGCAATTATGTATCTGGAATTCAAACCATCTATTAGAAGCTCATGATACAGCTACTGTGAAGATCTTCAGTAACCCATGCTTGTTGTAAGAGGCGACAAACAGGATCGGGTGGTTAGGTTCGCTGACTTGGTTGACATATGTCATCGGTTCCCATTTGCGTTGAGCGATACTCATGCTGCTGATCACTGGATTGTCTCGTTCAGACTTGATTATTTACAGACCGCCGCCATATAGCTGGAATATTGCTCAGTTTGGCGTTAAACAACTAACAAACAGCAGGTCGTGATTAAAAGCACTCTAACACCAATTTGTTTGCTGAAATGTATTTGTGCTTCAATCTAGCAGTAATGTGATTTTCTAAGTACTCTGACATTGTCTCAGTTTCACACGTTCTTAATTACAACGTCTAGACATGGATTGATTGGATTTAGGTACCAGGCCGCCGTGCTCGGCATGTTAAAAACATTAAAATATTTCAGGTTATTGTTATTTGTAAACTGCATATCCTTCGTGTGATGTGTGTGGTCAATTCTGTTATTTACTCCAATACATTTTAGTTGATGTGGGTCTATGCTTGATACAACAATAATTAGAATGGTTTTGATTATTATTATTTTCGTCACGTCCAGGATTGGTGTGTTGTTTATCGCGCATTCAGCAATATTCCCGCTATATGGCGGTGGTCTGTTAATAATCGAGTGATCAACAGCATGAGCATTGATCTCCCCAATTGGGATGCATGTGTCAACCAAGTCAGCGAGCCTGACCACCCGATCCCGTTAGTCACCTCTTTCGACATGCATGGATTGCTGAAGACCAATTCTAACCGGATCTTTATGGGTATCACGTCCCGAATTTTGCGGGAAACCTTCTCAGATAAAAAAAATGTTTATTGTTCCAACGCTAGTTCAGTTGACTAAAGTGTCAGTCTTTGTCTTCATGGCGTAAAGAGGTCAGATGAAGAGCTAAACTACAACTACTGACCAGATAACGCTGCCATACAAACAAATTGGTCAGTTGATGACCAGAAGTGGGTCAGGAAGTTACAGACCAAGTATCAACATCTATAAGAACCGGAAAGTCAAACTGGGGTCAGATTGGCGATTGGTGTACGCCAGAGAAACATTCAGAACTACAGTCATAGATAGAAGCGTATCTCGGTTAGCAAAACAAACAGATCCATATTCCCAGCGTGGCTCAAGCTACGAAGGAGCCCCGTCATATATATCTGCCATTACCTCGGACATTTACGACTCCAGATGCATGTACGTTTAGCCTGCTTCATCAACAGCGTATCAGCGGCAGACTCCCTCCAAGAAGGGGTGAAGCATGAGAGGGTCATGTTCCCCAACTCGGCCATAATGGAACTTATGGTTTATGTCGGTGACCCCTGAGTAGACTGAATGTCTAGGGCTGTGTGTACATATACACATATCAAGAATGGTACATGGGGTATATGATACTATCGCCTCTACGGGTATCGTCTGCTCCCGATCGAGTGTCGTCTGCTGAGACTTCCCTACAGCTCTAGCAGGATGATCATGGGTATCTGTTTCTGGGAATGCCTGCAGTGGTCGTTCACGAAGTGTTCTTATCTGCCCTGAATCTTGTACTGGAACTGGAACGACCATGACTTGAATACAAGTAGTTTGAAATAACAAAGCCACACAGTAATACAACTGTTTTCGGAAGCTCACCCTGTGACTACAATTCTCATTTACAGCCACTGGTGCCGGGATCCCTTCAGTTATTCCACAGCACCTGTACAAGTGAGTGAATATAGTTTTACGCCGCTTTTAGCAATATTCCAGCAATTTCACGGCGGGGGACACCAGAAATGGGCTTCACACATTATACCCATGTGGAGAATCGAACCCCGGGCTTCAGCGTGACGAGCGAACGTTTTACCCACCAGGCTACCCCACTGCCAAGCACCTGTACAAAAGGTCATGTAGTAGAATAAACTTGGCTTGGGTAATAGACGTACAACTACATGAATACAACATGTTATTTCTACTCGAAAAGAAGTCTCTCAAGCGATTCTTCTGGAAACGAAAGGCATCAAATCACATTTCTGTAAGAGGGTTCGGTAATTGCGTCAATAAAGCCTGACCACCGACAAAAGCTATTACACTGAACGAAAATTGAATTTATTCATCACAGACAGATGATTCATAAAATATCTCGCTTTAAAAAATATCAATTAATTCCAGCGACAGACATACGCCTCACAGATATGATAGAGGCCACTGGGTTACCTTGAGGCAAATATTTATCAACCAGGGAAATGGGTCAACGAAAGGATATTTCAATTGTAATACGACTATTGATACTATCTATGTTTAACGTGAACTGACAGGATAGTGGGGTTGGATCTACATAACAGAAGACCACGATAAGACTGGACAAGAGCCCGTGGTGTTTGTTTATGAGATAAGACAATATATACAACGATGGTTTTAATACTTGATCAACGCTGACAATGTTTTCATTTCGTTTCAACAAATCTAGCTGATTTTCTTGGCCTGTTTTATTATCCAAGCCACTTCAGCATGTTGATGTTGGATTACTGTTCTTGTTTTTCTGTGTTAAAACACACCTGTTCCGCACACCCGTCTGGCTATATAGGTCGGCGTAATCCCCTGGGTCGATATGTAATATACAATTGAGTTGTTCGTTGAACGTGATGACCCATTCATACGAATGAATTTGTGGACGCAAGGCTCTGACAATTTGACAGTCTCAGCAAATTTGATTAAAGTACCAGAAGGATCGCAGCTAGTGTCTGCTAGTTATATTTGTTTGAATTGTATCAATATCAGTTTGTCCCAGGTATTAATTACAGGATCAAGAACAAGGTGAGAAGTCGGTCTTTTACGAATACTGTATATCGTACCTTAACTATGCCTCATTGTGTCCCCTTCCGCCTAGCCCTCCTGCAATGCTAAAGCCCTAAATGAAGCAAGTCTAGATTTCCTCAGGTTCTGAATCTCCCATCAAATCGACTCATTTTGATTTTATAATGAATTACTTGTTGAGAACTATAAAAAATATTTCATATATTCGGAGACTAAGCGTTAGTCGACTTCACACCAGATGGGCGCGGAAGTTGTTAAGTCCATGAGAACTATTTCGAATTGCCCGTAGTTCGAGACAAAAGGGGTCCCGATAGTGCCCATAAAGATCCTACTGTAGGCAGAAATTAAAATCGTCTTAAACGGAGTAGAAGAATGATGCAGTGAGTGTTGTTTTAACGCCGCCTGGCTTTAGCAATAATCCGGCGGGAACACCAGAAACAGGTCTTCACACATTGCATCCAGATGTCAAGGTTTCACGGCATTTAAATATTTGGAGCATGAAGTAAAGTCTGGCTGGTTATTCAAGCAGGGGTGTCGTCATGACATGTGGATGATATCACGCCCCAATATGTGCGTGCCTTTTCCCAAAACGATGAGTTGTCTGCACCAGATACACCAGGAACTGCCCCATAAGCTGGTACACGTGGTACATGTTTCTGCACAACTACATATGTATGATAAGCCTCCCTGTAATGGATTCTCGGAAGATTAACACTGGAATGTCTGAAAAGCACGTGAAGGGCGGATTTGCTTAGTTCATACTGAGTTCATTCTATTCTAATTGTGCATACGTCCCTCTGAACACAATCTTACCTGGGTGTTTTCGCGATGGTTTGAACTGAGCGTTTGTGGAAAGTATATGACGTAACTACTCCACTCCTCTGGGAACCAACGTCAAATTCGTTGTCATTGTCAAGGAAGAAGTCACCTTCTTGTTGGTGGCGAAAACAGCCGAAATGTGACGAAGAGTTACGACGTCTTCCGAAACCTGTCTATAGAGGAAATAGATTACATTTTTTGTGGGTTACAGAGAATCCTTTTAGAGTGAGTGAGTTTTAATTTTACGCCTCTTTTAGCAATATTCCAGCAATAGCACGGCGGGGCACACCAGAAATGGACTTCACACATTGTACCAATGTGGGGAATCGAACCCGGGTCTTCAGCTTGACGAGCAAACGCTTTAACCACTCGGCCACAACACCGCCCCGCTATTTAAAGGGAAGGGGTTAAGGAAGGGTCAATGCTTTCAACAACGTTCAAGCTACATCGTGATTTGGGAAAACGAGTTTCATCCTTTTGGAAAATAACCTCATTGTCTAAGGTGACAAACTAACGCTTTAACCACTGTGCTACCCTATCGTCCCTGTGAGTGAGTGAGTATGGTTTTACGCCGCTTTTAGCAATTTTCCAGCAATATCACGGCGGGG
>VKKT01000417.1:177276-191908 GCA_008038995.1 Haliotis laevigata
ATAGTCCATGATGTTCTTGAAGCGTTCTAATATGATAATCTGTTATGTTTGGATAGTGTTCTGTGAGCTGTGGGAGTGGCAAGCGGCACCGTGATGTATGGTGTGGGCGTGGTGAAGATAAGGTGGAGGAGCACCTGTGTGACAAGAAAAATAGACCCGAGTCCAAGAAGGAATGTCTCCTCGAGGCGTGTCCAGAGTGGTACGCTGGTGGCTGGGGACCGGTACGTCAAATGCATTGTCATCCCTTTTAGACCAAGAACCATTATATTTCCTGCTTCATGGATTTATGTTTTTAGAGACTGGTTGGTAAAACAAAAGACAAAGAAGAAGAGAAGTTTATTTATTTAATTATTTAGTTTGTGTGTGTGTGTGTCCAAAAGTTATCTTGGTGTGTTTGTGTGTGTGTGTGCGTGCGTGTGTGTCCAAAAGATATTTTGTTGTGTTGCCAAAATATTCATGCATCGGGTCCTAGTCATTCAAGGTGCCAGAGTTTAGTGTGTAGAGTTATGTCCCTTGTATCTGCTGGATCATGAGTTTGAATCCAAGGTTCTCCCTAATGACAGTTCCTGGTTTATCAGCATACCTTACTTTGGATTTCGAAATTAGCAACCCAAGTCTGTATCACTTCAGGTTTTAGGCTCTCAGGTCTTGAAGATATTGATGTTGAGCTTAGGAATGAAAGTTACCTCCCTTTCATGCATGACCATTGATAGATGATAGACAATGTTGTTGGTAAGTTTTGTAATCTTACTCTGTTGGGGAGGTGAGCATATGATTTTGCACAATGCTGACTAAGAAATCTCTATCTTCCTGATTTTTTTCCTCGTTCTTTGCAATTTTTCTAGTTTCAAAGGATCTGTGGACAATTTTCATTTCAATAGTAGAATCAAACATCTTTCACTCATACAAGATGAACACTGTGATTATGATGATGATGATTATTTCAGTGTTCGGTCACATGCGGGGTTGGGGAGAAGATGCGGACAGTCATCTGCCGGACCTTCACCGGCAACATTGTAGAGGATGCTGTGTGTGATGCCAGCAAGCGACCTCGAGACAAGAGCCAGTGTTACATCGGGCCCTGCCCCACCCTGTCCCCGCCCACCACACCAACCACGCCCTCCTACCTTCTCAACTCCCACTGGAGGTTCGGTATCTGGACAGAAGTGAGTGACTCGGCATCTGAAAAATACATTAAAAAAAATATATATATGTCCCTGTTTGAGGGCTGACACTTTGATATTCCAGTTTTAGGGGGGTCATTATTGGGGATAATTGCTTTAAATTATGCAATTTGTTTTGCAAAATAGAGGTGAAAATGTCTTAAACAACACATTTGCTTCCAGGAAAACCAGCACGCCCCCCCAAAATGTTATATGTTGGTTTGGATTCAAACCCGAACCCAATTATATTTTCTGAACAAGGAAAACAATACAGTGAAATTTCATTAGCTTGGTTTCTTGGGGCATTGGAAACTATTTCAAGTTTATCACAATTTGAAACAGAACTAGGTTACTGTCAAGAATATTTCAAGTTTAGACCCAGTATGTTTGATTTTTCATATTGACATGTGTTTTTATTACAGTGTTCCACAACGTGTGGTCCTGGAGTGCAGCATCGTTACGTTAGCTGCATGAACAACCGTGGCCACATCATGGACAACACCATGTGCAACCCGCACCACCGCCCCGCCAGCAAGCAGGACTGCAACAACAAGGCTTGCGGTATCTGGAGGAAGGGCGAGTGGAGCACTGTGAGTATCTTCATCCCTCTGTACAGTCAGCACATGTTAATAGGACAGCGGTTTCAGTCATGGATGTCTGTATTTACAGCTCTAATGAACTATTAAACTGAACTATTAACTGTCAAATGGTAGGGTAGAACCACCAGATGTTGAAGGTCATGTAAAAGGTGGAGGTCATATTGAAGGTGAAGGTTGTTTTTGTCACCCGCCGTAACGCGGATCGGGGGACTATGTATTTAGCGGCGACCTTGACCTTGTTTTCAAGGTCACCAAGACACTTTGACCACTTTTCAAACTCTTATTAACAGCCTACATCGGGTGATTATGCAGATGCCAGTCATTTCAGGCATCTTGTATGTGACCAAAAAATAAAAAGTAGTAAATACAGATATTCCATTCTTTAGCGGCGGGGGACATTGCCATATCAGTGGCAAACACTTATTGCTAAGGCTGTCATAACTCACTTGTGTGAAGTCATAAGGCTTGTGGGGTGGTGGGTGGCCTAATGGTTAAAGCGTCCACTCCTCACGCTGAAGACCCATGTTCGATTCCATGGGTATCCATGGGTACAATGTGTGAAGCCCATTTCTTGGGTGCCCTGGGGTGATATTGCTGGAATATTGCTAAAAGCGGCGTAAAACCATACTCGCTCGCAATGATTGTATTGCTTTATTGAAGAATATACCTTGATTTAAGATGATGGTGCAGTTATGAAATGTATGTGACTCATGTGCTCGCTCGCAACTTCATTGTATAATGAAGTCTTCATCATATCTATGAAATGTATTTCGGTTGTGTTACTCAGGGTTTGGCTCATGTAAGCATTATGATCAAGCTGTTCCCTCCTTCCCCTCCAGTGTCCTGTGACGTGCGGCACTGGCTCCCAGACCCGCTACGTCGCATGCATCGTCCTCGACAACGAAACCTCCAACCAGAAGCACATGGCAGACTACATGTGTGACGCTGATTCGAAGCCAGATGCCAAGAAGAACTGCAACATGGGCGACTGTCACTCCATCGAAGAGTTAGACATCGCAGTCATCACCAGCAACACGGTGGAGAAGACCAGTCACTGGAGAGTCGGGCCATGGGGACCGGTACGTGATGCATCATATGATCAAAGGTCGTCTCAAACCTATGCGAGCAAAGACGTGCTCAATGTCATATCATGTAATTCAAGTCATATGATCAAAACTCTAATCAAATAACGAACGGCACCTACTACTGCCTTGACAGACGAGTTCAATTCGCCTCTCGTCCCATGCCGGATTATGCAGTGTCTTCCGCAGGACAAGGAAGTTCGATGTTAAATCAGTTATGGTAGAATGGAGATAAACATACTGTGTTTGGAAATTAGATGAATGTTAGACCGAATTGATAGTCTCTAAATTTCATTTGAAGCCGAAACGTGTAGTTCCAAACACAGTACGTTTTTCTCCTAAATGATCCCTGGGGCAGATTCAGTACACCACAAACACAAAGCTCTAAATAGTAATTCAGGTAGTGTTAAGGTATATAAAGATGTTGATCTCAAATATTCTAATGTTAACCAAGTAACCAGATGTAAGATATTTGACAAGGAATTTTTGTAAAGAATATAATGTTCTTATTGCAACAAGCCGATTCTATTTTCGGAGGTCAGGTTACTGAGTGCCATATTGTTATTCCAGTGCTCAACGACATGTAACGAGGGTCACCAGGGTCGGCTGGTGGTGTGTCAGGATGAGAACGGACCCAGCGATAGCTGCGATGAGAGAGTCAAGCCAGAGGAGAGGAAGATCTGCAACAGTGGACCGTGTCCAAGCTGGAACCAAGGACAATGGGCAGAGGTCAGTATACATGGGCATACATTGTACAAGATTCCTTGCCTGTAGGTGCTCAAAATGCCACCAGACAATGTAGATTTGTGAAAATTAGTAGAACGTATTGGCAAAGTTAGAATCTTGCACAGCATGTCTCAAAGAATTGTCTCCCTTTATACAGTTTAATAGTCGATTATCTCCCTTGATGTGTTTTCTCAGCCCTTGTCTCAACAGTCACCAGCATACTATGAAAGCCATAAATGAAAGCATGTGTAATAAATGTTATCGATTTTAAATGGTTGACACAGTAGCTCTGGAATGCTTTTCTTAAGCAGTTGTTAAAAGTGCCATGTAATTTATTTTTTAATTTTACAGACTGGTATATATATTTACTGACCACTTGTAAAAAGTCTTGTTTTACAAGTTTATTACTTGGACTACAGTCCCAATGTTTTTGAAAATACAATCTCTAAGCTTAAACTCGCATTACTTTTTATGAGGGCTGGCTATTGATATAGATAATGGAGATCAATAACTGTTAACTAAATATTGATTGATCTTCAATGAATATCGGGAAGGTAACTTTGAGCAAAAATGCCCAAAAAGTTTAAAAGAAATCAACATATTTCACATCACTGGTGAGTGGTGACGTGTTTATGCATAGAGCCTGTGAATAAAGATCTATCCTTGTTTATTGTGTGACTATATTATAACCCAATTTCATCACAATGTTTGTGTATGATTTTATTGATGACTCTATTTTCATATCGAGAATCATTAATAATTTTCCCCATCGACAATATTTCAGATTATTGATCTTTTATTGTTAGTCCATTTTCAAAGACAAACATCCACATCTCACGATGCTTCCATCTCCCATGTCTTTTACCGGTTACCCTATCTTCCGACAGTGTTCTTCACCATGTGGATTAGAAGGTCAACAGAGCCGAGCTGTTCGGTGCCAGCTGCCCAACGGTCAGATTCTGGCAGACTCCAACTGTGACGTATTTACGCGACCAACTGATGCTCGTCTGTGTTCTGGGGAGTGCAACAGTTCCTCCAATCAATGGCGAACTGAGCCATGGTCCTCGGTAAGATATCATGCTTATCACAGAACTCAAAGAAACAGAATGGCGTACAACAGACGGCTGCGCCTGCTGCGGCGTCGCTATAATCGCCGCACATAAAATATTGCCTTAGTCATATGATTCTCTTCTATCTTGAGATAGATGACAACATTTTGAGGTTATGTTCTGTTACAAATCTCTTCGTAATTCTTTCAATCTTTGTGTTCATCTTTGTGAAACAGTCGCAGAACATATTTGTTTGACTGTTTCTGTTCACAACATGTTTCGTTCAATCATTGATTCTCCATGCAATTGTTAAAAACAGCAATCTCAGCAATCAGCTTCTGTGCTAAATTTATGATCTATCACTACCTATTAATTATTTCCAATAATTCTTACAACTTGGGGGGGCGATTGGTAGCCTAGTGGTTAAAGCGTTGGCTCGTCACCCGAAGACCCTGGTTCGAATATTGCTAAAAGTGGCGTAAAACCAAACTCAGTCAGGCAGTCTTACAACTTAGGAGACCTATTCATCAATATTATTAATATATATTAAGGTGACGTTAAGCATCATCTTTAGTAATGCTGACTTTGCTTTAATGTATTCATTGAAAAGATGGACTCATGATATGTCATACAAGTTTCTGAAAAAAATATGATATAATTCACTGTCTTAAACATTTACTGAAGAGAGTCAGTAGAAGCCCTAATATAATGTATACAGATATAAATACATGAAATATATATTTTTATAAATGTAAAAAAGAAGTGG
Organism: Haliotis laevigata; assembly: GCA_008038995.1. Taxonomy (NCBI): domain Eukaryota; kingdom Metazoa; phylum Mollusca; class Gastropoda; order Lepetellida; family Haliotidae; genus Haliotis; species Haliotis laevigata. The sequence goes on from VKKT01000417.1 coordinate 182,662, forward strand.
CATACACCACATGTGGTGCTATGGCGGATACTTCAACAGAAAAATAACATTTCATAGATGCATACTAAAGCAGAACTTATAAAGTTTCATCAAATTTGGTATTTTATTGTGCAGAATGCACACTGCTTTTTGATGCACACAGCAATGTTGAGGCCAGTCAAGACGTTGACCTTATAACATAACACCAAAAAATGTATTTATTTTTTTTCGTATTCTTGAAACAAATCCTTTAAACAGGAAATAAAATTGGTCTGGCCTGGACACAAAATTCAATTGTGTTTCTTAAATAGGTATTGGATATGAATTATAAATATTAAGTAAAATTTCAAACTTTTAAATTAGTTGAGATGACTCATGTTCAAATTCATCAAAATATGTGTGTTATAGTTTCACTTAGATCAATATGAAAGCATTATAACATTGTACACCTTGATTGTATTGTTAGCAGGTGAGGTTTGGTTGTTCATTGTTGAGCCTCATGTGTGATTTCTATGCTTAATCTGGTTGTGAACAATAGAATATATGCTATTGTTATTGTTTTTCAACTCAGGTAATTGTTTTAAAAGCTTTTGTTGTTGAAAATGTATATCTTATTATTTTGTATGTTATTTATGTTTTTGTATGTTTTTGTATGTTTTCGTATGTTGATGTCATGTCTCATGTGTAATGCTTTGTACGGGAAGCAAGAGATTTATGATGACCAATGTGTAGAGCTGATTGTTTTATTCTTAATTTCAGTTATTGAAAGTTGTGATTCACTCTTAACAGTCCCCTTACTTCACCTGCCCTTTAATGTCCCTGTCTGAACAATGTTATGTTGGTGGTGCAGCAAGGTTCTGTTGTGGGTGTTCTACGACCCCTGCTTTTTACTTTAATCATTTACATGCATTTAATCCCACCAAACATTTGATCATGGTACAAATGAATTACATTCATCAAGGTTTGATGTGTACAGAAGACTTGAAAAATTGGTTTAAAAAATAAAATCTAAAAAACATAATGCTTCATGTCATAGAATTTTTAAAAATATGGATGAAAATTGGTTTAGTTAAGGACACTAAATGTTTTAAGCATTTTATGAAATATTGGGCAGGCTCATCTATGAGGCAAACCATGCTGTCACAGAAATACACTGTTGAACTCATTTCCTCTCTCTCTCATTCATTAGCAGAGTTGAAAGACTGACAAATGTGAGATCTGTTGTATTCTGCTGTTAACAAGGAGCATGCATGGAACCCAGATGAATATGATGACCGGGGAGTGTAGAGTAGTTATAGTCAGAGTTTTAGTGAGGTTATCAGAGTTGTGTGACTGAACTGCTTACTGTCATTTGAAATCAACTGACTCCTTGTTCCTGTTCCTGTTCCTGTTCCTGGAGGCTGCTTGTGCAGCAAGGGGCTTCTCTTGAGTCCTAGGAGTCTCAGGGATCCTGTTCTCTTGTTGGCAATTGTGTCATCCACGGATACATGGACAAATAGTTTGTCCAGCTGAGCGAAATGATAAAGATATATTGGTGCCGTTTAGAATTAAGTATACCGTTACACAGAAATTTAGTCCCATAAATAAAGTTAAATTATTTACAAACATATATTTAAAATATAAAACATGAAGTTTTAGCAGCCTATACTTGCTAGGCTATACTCATTCTAGATTTGAGTTTTGACTCCATTTTATTTACTCTTTATGGTCTGAGAGACCGACCACTATGCTATGGACGATGGAAATTAGTTCAGTGAAGAATCTGAAACATGCAGGCATGTTAAGCTTTCACATCATGAAGTTTGTGTTAAATATAGTATCCAGGAAAAGAAATATTTGGCAAGCCACCGCCAATGAATGTTTGTTTTGTCAATTAGAACGTATATTTAACCAATACTATGACCGTCTTTTCAGCTCCTATTTGCCTTTGGCACCACTGCTATCATAAACATATGTAAAAATAGGTTGGGGGCTTACTTTAGTAAAATAAACAGAATCTTAACCGTGATTGCCTATCAAAAGCTTGGGTGTGTTTCCTTTGATAGCAATCATCAGCAACCACTCACATCAATAGAATAAATCTTTTAAAAATTGTTGTCGAAATATGATTCCATATTTCACTCATCTGTCTCATACTCAATGTATCTGGTAAATATTTAGATAGAATAAATGTTCGTGTGAAAATACAAGTGGCATATATCTTGAAATCAAAATAGCACACCCTGCGAAGGCTTGAAGGAATAGAAGATCATATTGATGCTATTTGCCACAGAACTGATAAGGAATAGCCAATAATACTGATGGTGTTTTCCACTCAACTGATACTGGAATAAGTGAAACAGTTTCCAGGAGTGTAGTATTATATTTCAAAGTTTAGCTTGATATCGTGGCTTGATGATCCAGTTAATACTGCCATTCGTTTCACTGGTCCTGTTAATAGTAGAGCATCAGTACTGAAGGAATATTGTGAGGATATTATTGTATTTTAATCAAGTCAGAACATGATATCAGTGTTAATGTAGACATGTGTCTTTATCCATGAGGTTACCCAGTACCTGTGAAGATCCGGGTTAGAATATCTTCAGTAACCCATGTGTGTCGTAAGAGGTGACAAACAGGATCGGGTGGTCAGGGTTGCTGACTTGGTTGACACATGCCATCATTTCCCAATTGCGTAGATTGATGCTCATGCTGTTGATCACTGGATTGTCTGGTCCAGACTCGATTATTTACAGACCACCGCCATAGTGCTGGAATATTGTGCTGAGTGTGGCGTAAAACCAAATGCACTCACTCACTCATCCATGAGGTAAACCATGTTATCTGTTGACATCAACCCAGCCAAGATCCTGTGAGAGCTCACAGTTGACCGATTTGGATCAGTTCTGCAATTTGTTGTGCAGGGTTGCGTCCCCTAGGTTAACCAGGAACCTATGATATTGGGTTTGGATCCAAGTTCAACTCTAAGGCCTGAGGGGTGGTGGGGTAGCCTTGAAGGCCTGGGTTCGATTCCCCACATGGGTACAATGTGTGAAGCCCTTTTCTACCATGATGTTGCTGGAATATTGCTAAAAGCAGAGTCAAACCATACTCACTCACTCACTCACTCTAACAACTGCATCAAAATGGTCTTTCTCCCTGGTTGAACCAACATCCTGTGATGTAGCTGGAATACAGGTAAAATGCATAAAACCATAAAAACTCACTTACAAGACCACCCCAGTAACCAAACCTTGACGTAATGATGGGAGAATAGAATGGGTATTTGGTGGTCACAATGGTACTGGATAAATCCTCAGTGTTGCTAAGATATTGCTGAAATGTAGTTATAATGAGATAGTGATGAAATATTGCTTGATATTCCTGAAACTGGGTGGCAGCAATAGTGATAAGACAATGCTGAAATGTAAAATTGTAAGATAATACTGAGATATTACCGTGATACTGAGATATTACCAAGACTCTGAGATATTACCAAGATGCTGAGAATTACAGTAAAGCAACTGGTTCCCATCGCGCTCCTCCAAAAACAGACATGGAATAGGCAGATTGGAATGTACCGTTAGTATAAGTAATTAACTCAGTAACAGGTGCTACACTTTACCGACTTCTCTCGACTTGTTATCAACATTAAAGCGTGGAACTAGAATATTCAGATGTTTGTCTTATTTTCACATAAATTCCATGAAATGTTTTCTTTGGCTTTTTGTAACATGCCTAATGAATATTTATATCACTTGCAAAATAATCTGATGCAATTAAGGAGTCAGTGTTCTTAAGTGTGTCTTAAGTGTTCAGTTTAAAGGAGCTGCATTTTTAGTGAAAAAAGAGACTAAAATAATGTAATATGGCACCATTTGTCTCATTTTTTGGATGTATTGGAACAATACTTATCTGTCTACATCAGATATGCAGCTGGAATGCCGAATGAAAAGAAGCAGTGCTTTATTGGTTCTTAAAGTCAACAGCAAGACTAACATTTACCTATTTGATACCCTCGGTTCTGGCACTGAGGGAAGTGAATCAGGTTTATGACTTGACCACTGAGACAAGGAATGAGAAATCGGTTGGATGTTTTAGGTGTCCAAGTTTGATACAGTGTCTGTTTAGATGACCCGTGGCTTAATCTCTGAGAAAGATTGAGTTTAAAATTCCTTGGTGCTCTGGTGTAGCTTTGATAATGGTTTTCTACTCCTTGTAGTCGATGTTGGATTGATGTTTGATTGCGGTTTGATTGTGGTTTGAGTGACTGCCAGATTGGCGGGTGTCTGGTGTGTGTCAGTGGGCTGGATGCCAGGAAGGTCACCAGGAAGGTCACGCAGCTCCTGCTTGCCGGTGTTGATAACCTGACCCGCTTATGTTGTAGAACCATGTGAGAAACGTGGAAATGTACGGGTTGTGAGGACTTAGCAGTGAACATGTGCTTCCTCAGCTAGTTGGCTTGCTGAATTGGCACCGAGACTCAAAGACCTGTATGGGTGTTGATGTAGAATTTAGATGTGTGTAAGCTCAGATTTTATCTGTTGTAGACTAGTAATGTTATGTAATCTGTCTCGATTATGCTGTCTGAGATTGAGAGTGAGTCTGAGATGGGTGGTGGCGAGGTGAGGATGGGTGTCTTAGAGTGGTTCACCTCTAACACAGTGGTTATATTGTCCTTTGATGGAATGTGACAAGGAAAGAATGGCCACTGTTGAGGCTTTGTCACAAGCTTCGTGGCTTATTTTAGAGGAAGACCAGTTGGAAGTCCCAACAGATATCTCTAAAGTCGTTAAGGCCTCAACTTGTATAATGGATCTAACAGAATTGGTTGTGTTCAGGTCAGTGTGAGATGGGTTGTGTTCAGGTCAGTGTGAGATGGGTTCTGTTCAGGTCATTGTAAGATGGGTTGTGTTCAGATCAATATGAGATGGGTTGTGTTCAGGTCCGTGTGAGATGGGTTGTGTTCAGGTCCGTGTGAGATGGGTTGTGTTCAGGTCCGTGTGAGCTGGGTTGTGTTCAGGTCCGTGTGAGCTGGGTTGTATTCAGGTCAGTGGAGATGGGTTGTGTTCAGATCATTGTGAGATTGGTTGTGTTCAGGTCAGTGTGAGAAGGGTTGTGTTTAGGTCAGAGTGAGATGGGTTGTGTTCAGGTCAGTGTGAGATGGGTTGTGTTCAGATCATTGTGAGATTGGTTATGTTCAGGTTGGTGTGAGATGGGTTGTGTTCAGGTCAGAGTGAGATGGGTTGTGTTCAGGTCATTGTGAGATTGTTGAAATCAAGTCCCCAGTCTTGAATATTGAATGGGTTCGACATGGTTTATATGTATTTTGATTCTTTTATTTTGGTATAATCAACTTTGTTGTTGAAGAAGACATTTGTTTGCAATTACCAATGTATTTATCCTGCATATACATTAATCATCACCATGACAACCCCTGCATATCATTTCCTAATGCCAGATAATGGCCAGCCTGATTGACAATGATGTGTATATAGGGAATAAACAATAACCACCATTGTTGATCTATTTTTATATACATGTTCAGTATTTCATGACTTTATTAAGATATAGAGTAATACATTTATGTTAGTTCACTTGTTATATACCAACTGGTTGTCATAGCAACGAATGCAATTATTCAACTTGAAATACTGGTTTTGCATACCAGGATCATATATCATCATTTAAGTTGATACATGTTATAGAGGAAACATATTTCTATCGTGATGGTACATTACATATTTGTTCTACATATTTATATACACATGATTAATATGTCATACCATAAAATGCCCTTAAAATGTCTTTGTAAATTCTTGATATATTAGTGTCGATTTTTTTTCTCTGTTAATCTACCTTCTAACCCAAGGGTAATTGTCATACAATATGGCAGTAATGTTTTTAATTTCATGGATAAGGTATTATTCAAGAAGGTCAATAAGCTGTTTCTCCTCGTTGATAATAATTTAACAGTGTTCACTTTCAGTTTCGTAATATGGAAATATTTTCTTCAACAAAATTTAAGTTTTACCTTTTTAACTTTGTGAAGAAGGCTGTTCTGTGTTTTTATTGTGGGTGTATATATATTTTCAGTTATATAAACCAAAGGTTTTATGTCGTTGGACTATATAATTATTGTTTTGTTATTAGGAGTAGCCCCTGATTCTCTGTGTGCCAAAATCAATGATAAGTAACAGTAGAGATATGTATATATAGCAGACTTCTGTATAGATAATCATCACACTGTTCATGTGACAGTTCAGAGATGGAAACTCACATTTGCTGATAATTATGCAAGTGCAGATGATGATGATGATGATGATGATGATGATGATGATGATGATGATGATGATGATGATGATGATGATGATGATGATGATGATGATGATGATGATGATGATGGTGAAGAAGAAAAAAATATGTCCAAACTATTTTCAAAAAAGTTCAAATGTATTTATGAAAAATAAATATTCTTTAGATATTGCAACAAAATATCTTCAATAGATCTTTGTGAAAAATATGCATAAAATAATATTAATAATATTTGCCTGTCAAATTCTCGGATTCCCCTACCAGCGATTTGATGTGTGGGACAGAGCTTCCAATCCCATCTCACTCCACTGGTATACGGTAGTAGGCAGCTAGACAGCTAGGCCAGCTAAGCAGTACAGCACAGCTAGGCTAGCCATGTGATTTAGAGGTACGAGAAACCTCGTGGCGAGGAGAATCTACAAACCGGTTTTCCATCGTGGCTCCCATTGTCTACTTCCTGTCCGATCACTCCATATATCGACTTCTTTCTGCACCTGCTAATTATCATGAATTGTCTGTCTTTTACACCCTTCCCTTTTGATTTTGTAAATATTTGCCCAATCTGTGATGTGTACCGTTTCTTGTCCAATCCAGTGAGGTGGGAGGCACCCAAAGGCGGTGCCTCCCACCTACAAACATTTTTTTAAAACTTCCTCTGCGTGACCTTTGACCCTGAAATACTATACGATCATGTAATTATAATTTATTAACTAAACTGCCATATTAGTCCACTTTGCTGAATCAGGTATATCCCCATAGGCTGGGTCCGAGGGAAGTCTCTTAGCAACCAGAAGCAACCATCCCATTGGTCATTTGTAAGTACATGTGGTACCAAGGACGTCCCCCTAACATTATCACATGCTTTCCCTTCGTCATGGGTGGGGTGAGGGAGGAGCTGGACTGCTCAGAGACGCTGCCAACCACCTGTTGTCAAGCTCTTCCTTTCTCCTCCCTTGTAGCATCATCAATCATCATAGGACAATGCTACCTCAAGTGGCTGTTCCAACAATCGACTACCCCCTGAGCAAAATACTACTCCTGTCAATCCAAAAGCAACCCCCCACCCATCCTCCCCCTTCATCACCCCCATGGGAGTCCCCTATATTTGATTCACACAGCTGCAGGTTTTAGCTGAAGTAATCAAAATCTTCCTCCCTCTCAGCAGAATCTATAAGACTCTCCTCTCATCCTGCCTGATGATGAAATCAACTCGGTTTATCCAAACAAATATTCATATGAGTAAAAAGTCCTCCGCAATATCTGAGATAACTGGTGCAAGTGGTCGTCATGTTGTTCTGAATACATCACAGCCCATCTTATTTCATCCCTATCAGCAACCAGCCATAATGAAAGCACTTCACTTTCTCGAGCTAATGTAACTGGAAGTAATCACTAAGTACTGGTTTTCTTTAGAGAAGAAGATAGGGTAACGCTAAATCATTAACTCAAGACAGGGCAGACGGAAATTTTAAGTACCTCATGACTTGGGGAAAAGTTTTTTTCAGATTCTGTTATTATTTCAAACCATCAAATCAGAACATAGCAGGTATATTTGTGATTATACATGTAAATGTACAACTTTATGCACTTCATTATACCTCATGCAGTATAATTGAATATGGTAGCCATCATTTTCTCATCAAATCATTAGAAATTTGCCAAACAGTGAAAACACTGTTTCATCATGAATTTAAAATGCGTGATTTTATGACTAATCATGATTATATTGAGTATGAATTTTTGTATTTAGTATGTAGTATTAGTATTAGTACTTGTGTTCACAATGTCAGAACTGATCTAAGTACAGTAAGGCAAGATTGTCTAGGTAATTTTTATAAAACTTTTACAATTTGATTAAAACCAGAATATTTCTCACAACCAATTCACAGACTCACGAAGATATGTAAATGTTTATATGAAGTATATACTGTTGTTTTGTAAAACTTTGTGAGAAAAATCTAAAATGATATATGTTTCAGAGTTTAACACTGTTTTGTGGTACTGTGCGTGTGGGAACACACAGGGCTTTGCCAGGTGTGAGTTTGACGGACCCTATGTGTTGATACAATGACTTTACTGTGTTTTGACATATCCATGACACATGTGTCTGACAGAGTAACATGTGGTGGCGCCCCCTGGTGGTACGTGGCCAACACCAACACACACACAGGTTGCTGGGTCACAATGCAAAGATTCAGGCACTGAACCGACTTCCGTTTCTATACATTGATGTGATATGTTTCTATTTGGAAACAATTTGGTCAGGCACGACAGGAAGGATATGATGGGTTTTGTTCGTCTTTGAATAATGGTTGAATTGTTGGTGTGGACGATTGTGTTCAGTCTTGGCAGTATTTGCGTTGTACGGTAGTGTTGTTTTACGACATATTGTCTGGTTAGGCGGATGAATCAGCGTCAACTACTTCGACATATCTGAGGTGTCAGGCAAGTCCAAGAATGGTCAGAATAGCTTCTTACATTTAAGGGTATCTTCTTGATGTTGGATACATACTGAGTTTTAGGAGCAGTGGGCTTATGGTTAAAACATTTGTTCGTCATGCCAAAGTTTTAGGTTCAATTCCCCATGGTGTACAAATTGTTTGAAGCCAATTTCTGGTGTCCCCCACAAAGATATTGCTGGAATAAAACCTAACTCACTAAACTCAAATGACACAAAGTGAGTAAATGAGTTTTCGTATGAAAATTGTGGAACCTAGACTTCTGCCAAGTCTCTGATAATATGTTATTTTGATCAGAACAAACAATTGTATCTAAACTACGAACCAGGCCCAAGGAGATGGGAGATTCAGAACCTATAGGGCTATAGCTTTACAGAAAGGGCAGAAAATAGCGTTCATATTAGTACAGTTAGAAAGGTTGACATTACACATTGTGATGAAGGTCAGGTACCCTTAGAAAGGTTGACATTACACATTGTGATGAAGGTCAGGTACCCTTAGAAAGGTTGACATTA